>PYHW01010620.1:1976565-2041468 GCA_013186435.1 Turdus rufiventris | reverse complement strand
TGTACTTTTATGTGTATGCATATTACACAACACATATGCTCTGCATAAACCAAGTATTTTAAATTAATGTGGCTGTCTTAGAGTCAATCTACAGTTCTAGCTGTCAGTAGAACCATTAATCTCACTCCAGTTGCACATAGTACTACACATTTTGTGTGGAAGGGAATACTGCTGTTGCAGTGTTGTCTACTCCGGACCTGATTTGTGCAATGATATATACATGACGGTTATAATGAAGCCACCTCTCTTTTGTTCCAATGGGTTTGTTTGCTCTAGATATATTCTAGGCCATAAACCCTGTGAAGCAGTCTGACCAGTGATTTTGCTGGTATTTCTTCTCAGGAAAACCATCTTATCCCTCAAGTGAAATGTGACTTAGTATGTTGAATGCAGCTGATATTGAGTCAATTAAGTTTTTTGCACAATGAACCAACAAGCATTGTGTATGGGTAGCATAAAATGTGTGGTGCAGGGCAATTTTTGTTTTAACCAAAGGCTTCTGTGTGTATTCAGGTCCAAACATCCACCTGGCGTCCAGCAGTAGCTCTGTAATGCAAATTGTTCTTGGAACCTGAAAGGCAGAATTTCATCCCAGCAATGGCCTGACCTGTTACACACTACAGTTCTATAGTAATAGTTTGAAATCTGGGGAGATATTAATAATTGCTTTGATGCTCTGGGGCCTTGTCAGAAAGAGTCCTATAATTGTATGTGCTAGAATATCATGGGGTGTCATTAAAATGGATGGTTTGTTGTCCCAGGCTCCTGGGACTCAAGCTAACAAAGCAGCCTGTCCAACTAACATGCAACACTTCCCATTTGGAAATACTTTATTTGGTGATATAAACATGTGCTAAAGCTGTGGATGACATTTCATACAAGCACTTGAGTGACTCTGTTACTAAGAATAAAACTGTATGAGTAGCCTCTGAAAAGTGCTTAGAGAGGCTTTCAAAACTGCAGTTTTGTTAAAAATTGTGATAATGGATCTATTATTATGATATTGGAAAAATTACTAAATTTGTCTTCTAGGAATAGGTAGGGAAATAGAGAGCTCATATGCACTTTGGCTTACAAGGGGTTCTTTATCAATTCATCTAACTTCTCATTTGAAAATAGACATTGAATGCAACAAGGCCAGCACCTTCTACAGGAGCTATCATTATTGGAAAAAAAAACCCTAACCAGCAACAACAAATAGTCTCCCCAAACAAAAACCAAAACCGAAACCAAAATGTGTTAAAAAGTTTTATTACATCAACATTTGCCCAATTTCATTGTCTCTTTTGGAGATAAGGAACAGCTAACTGGAGCATGCTAGTGAGCTTGCATTGACTCTGAATGAGTACACAAAATATTTTTGTTATTAATTCCTAAGATTGACCATTCTTGAATGTCACCATGCAAATATTGCACGACTAAAATCTATAACTTAGAGAATGCAAAAACTTATAACCCTCTACAAATGAAAGGACAAATTATCCTTGCTTGGGATACATAAATATGCATTTATGTATGCATAAATATGTATGTACATACATATCTATGTATTTATGTCTCTACATATGTGCTTCTGGAATGAATGCATGGAAATGAACTACTAGTGATTAAAAGAGGAGGGAGATTGTGATGATGAAGATCTAACCTGTTCTTTTTTTCCTTAGGTTGTAATTTATAGTGGGTTAATGGTACAAATACTAGTTTCTGTCAGACTGGAGGCTACATGTCTTCACAGTCAAGTGTATCCTCATGTTAATTGCCATAATTAACTTATGTCATAATTAAATGCATTTTAAGACTTCTGCTTTTTTAAGTGTAGAAAGAGGAGAAAGGGAGACTCTCATAAAGCTCACAATCTTCTTAGCAATGATAGCTGGTAGCACTGTGCTTCTTTCATTTGGGTGATTTATATATATTTTAATAGTACTTTGACATTAAACATTCAGGTTCAGAAAACACAAAACACCACCCCTGAACAAAAAATACTGAAAATCCATATATTGTAGCTAGTACTAATGCTCAATCCATGTTCACTATTGATCTTCTCCAAGAAATCTGCATGTGTTCAAATGCATAATGGGAAATCAGTTATTACTGAGTGGTTTTCTGCTCCTCTTTCCTTACCTTCCTTCTACTGTCTCCCTCATGCAAAAGGAAAATTTACACTGTATTTCAAAAATGTAAATTTTAAAATTTCATTCAAAGCCATTTAATTTTCATTCTTTCAAAGTTGGTTTATATTTTAACTTAAAACTTTATTTTTCTTTACTCTTTATTTCTTTGGACTTATTTCAATTTATTTTCCTTATAATAATTCCTGTCATTATGCAGTTGTCTTATATAGAAGATGCAGAGAAACATTTCTCTGAATATGGCACACAATCATATCTTCCCTTTAACTAGTTACTAAAAAATTAGCTGTTGTTTGATACTGAACAACAATTGGGTCCTCATCAAGCTGAAGCTCTGAGGTAATTTCCAAGGATAGTATTCTCTCCCCCAGTCCTTTTCTTCTCATGCCTTCTAATCTCCCACATAACCTAAGAGATTAGTTGGTCAGGAGTTTTGAATCCTTTTAGAAATGAAGGAAGCATAGATGTTTGTCATAATAATCGCACTCACTGAATAGTTCATAATTTTGAGAAGTGATTAAGCCAAAAACTTACTCAACATGATTTGAAGAAAATGTTTTCAAACTTGTTTCCTCTGGGTTTTTTCCCACTAGGGGAAATTTTGCTTTGTGTTTGTCTAGGTTAAAGAATAGATAAGGTAAGGTATCTTTTCAAAAAGGTGTTCATTGAAAGCAAATGTAAACACTTCTTTTAATTTGAGGTACTATTGCAACAGCTACTCTGGCTTCTTTTCACTTAAGTACTTTTTATGCCACACCATCTACTTACAGGACCGTGTGCATTCAGATTTCATGAATGTCATTAAATGTTCCATTGCTAGTGACTTTGCTTTGACTGGTACAGTCTATGGTATCACAAAATAATCAGCAAGGGAAATAAGAAAATGTTTTTTCTTTCCTGAGTTGTAAAACAATAATGAAACCTTGTAACTCTTAAAGACAAGCAGTAAAGAAGTGTAAAGCAGAGTACTTTAAAAATCCTTAAGTCTTTATAATACAAATAGTATTTTCTGAACATCTGGCACATAAATTCTTTTTTCAGGGATATAACTCATTAACAGCCTCTGTCATGCACTGCAGATGCTATTCCATCTCTAACAAGTAATTGGTTGTTAAGTCATCTTGAGTCCACTTATCTATAGGCAGTTCATCTACCTAGAATTAATAAAAGAACAACTTTAAATAAAGAACATGTAATTTTTCTTTTTTTGAGTTTTACTTCTTCATGGAATAGCTTTTGCACGTTCAAGTGAAAGAGGATGAGAACCACCTTGTCTTGACATCTGCACCTTTAATTACATACCTACCATTTGGGCGACTCTTTCTGGCTGAAAAAAACCTTTCTGCAGCAGTGATTGAATTATGGAGCCTGCTGAGACACACATTTGTTTCAACCTTTTTTTTTTTTGTGTGCCAGTACCTTTTGATCAAGCCTGAGGATACCAAATAATGACATATTTGTAACGAATTGTTTACCTGACATTCTTCTCCTCGGAGCATCTGGAGAACCTTACTGTTGAGTGTACGGTTTCAGGATATCAGCCTCACTACCATTCATACTGAAAATCCACCCTGACCTTTCACATGCTGCCTGTACTGCCCAGTGCAGGATTTCTGCGAATGCCAAAACCAGCTTAAAAGCCTTCTAGTGAAACACAAATGATTTGACTGTCTCAGTATGTGCAAACTGGTGGGAGCCTCATTGGATTCCTCTGCCAAATTACATTTACTTAATAGCTGTGTTTTTGTACCACAGGAAAGTGTGCAGCAGCTGTTCACCTGTAAAGAGGGTTATTTTCTACTGAATGCTGAACTGAGACTGCAGTTTTGGAAGGCTTTTTGTTTCCTTACAGTTATGAGTTTCATACTTTGCAGTTTTCCTCTACTTCAGCCTATTTCTCAGCATGATGCCAGGGACATGGCTCAACTGTTTTGTATCAATGACAGTTGATGAAACAACCTAGCTGAAATGTTTTCCTTCCCATTCAGCCAGGTGATGTTTGGGGGATTCCATTGCGTGGCTTGAGGAGGCTCATGCACTTTGTTAAAAGTCTTTTCACAGTCTTTATGGGTACTAGCTTGTAGAGTAGATCAGATTCAGTAATCAAGCACCTTTGCCCCTTTGACCTTTGAGTACATCCTGCTCAATATTTTCCTGCAAGCTAAAAATATCTGTCCTGTATGGACCTGTGTCATACCCTGGGCAGTCTGGCAACTGAGAAACAACCATGGTCCAGCCCAGCATCTCAAGGTACTAATGTACTTTAGCAAACCAGTCGCTTATAGTTCTGAATAGACTTTGACTTGGGTACTTAAATATATCCAAGCTTTAATATGGCTTCAGATCAAAGAGGAAGAACATTTAAACTAATCTGCCATTACCACTAAAACTTGATCTTACACTTTAGTCATAAGGTATTAGCCTGAAAAACAAAAGCTGAAAATAACAAAGGAAATTAGGCTAAGTAATTGAGACTTCCCTGTGCCTTTTACTTTACTGAACATAACACGTCCACTCTGTAATTTTCTTTTTGTTTTCCCCAAACAGCAGTACATATTCAAGGACAATTTCCTTAAAATTAGCTGTGGAAAGTGAATGCTATCTGGTTGCTAAGAGGTAGATGTTTGTCTCTAATGAAAGACCACTTTGGCTGCTCCATCTAAAAGGCCCCATTTATGGATCTGTGCAGTCACATTTTTACCTACAGATGATAGACTAGCAAAAGCTTTTATATAGCAGTACATATCAGTAGAATTAAACTAAAAGCAATTCTACTAAAACAAAAACTCCAATGTTGTCTTTCAGACCTGTGTGCTGTTTCAGGAAAACAATGACTTGGGAATGTTGAAAGAAACAAAGGAGAAAGAAGGCTTACAGTTAGAAATTTATGTATGAACATACTCATGTATCTGAAATTTGTGTATGTTGTGTGCTATGGTATAATTTTATTGTTAAAAAACAGTAAAATGCATGTGGCAAGTTCAGGAAAGAAGGAAAACACAGCTGAAAGAACATCAAATGAGATCCTCTGCTGCTTGTACTTGGGGACTGCCACGAAAGCTAATTTTTGTAAAAAGTATGTTTTTATAATACTCTCTAGTTTTAATTGAAAGGATTAAGGTAAAATTTAAAAAGCCTATTCTATGGAAGACAGGATACTAACTCCCCCATCATTATTTCACTCAGGAGCTAGAAAACTGTTTTCAAGCAGCATAAATTATTTGTATGCCACCATATGTATATGTTTGACATTCTTCTGATGCTGTATATTGTACAGCTGAAGTAATCCACCTGTTTGGCAATGGCCTGTGTCCTGTAACTACAGTTTAAAGTGGATCTAGAAAAAAATGTAGAAAAGTGAATTTAAGAACCACTTTTGATTTATATTAGTGTGACCATTTTTGTACTGAGTATCTCAAGGCTGAGAAAATAATACAGATCTGGTGTTGCTGTCTAGAAGTTCTCTATTAATGATACGAATAATTTTAACTGGAAGCTTTTCAGCTGGCTTCTGTAATGTCTGTATAGATGTCTGTATTGTAGAACACCTCTTGAATCTTAATGTGCCCTTTACTTTCTCAGCAGTAGCACATTGACCAAGATTCATGCTTACTTTCTATAATATTCTGATAACATAATACAAGCAATGTTATCAGATGACTTAACAGTAAAATAAACATTTTATTTTTTAGAGAGGTCGGCTCTGTAATATTTTGAGGCTAAGTGTTCATGCAGACCAATGGAATGTTCAAAATACCTGAAACAGAATGGGCTTTGTTCTTTTTTTAATACGACATTGAATCTAAATTTTGTGAAAACAAAACTGAATAATCTAGAACTGTGTAGAGTTTCATTATATAGCACCCCCATCTAAATGACCCATCCCATCCCATCTCTTGGTGTAAAACACTAATTTTAGCAGTGCAATTCAGCTATTTAGGAGTTTCGCTGCAGATTTAGGGAATAATATTGATTGTGTATGATTTCTGTTTCCCACTTCTTGGCACATAAGAGCCATAAACAGTCTTGGTTTTGTTATTTTTGTAGCATGTCCTGTAGATGTTTCAGCCAGATAGTGTGTCTTATGAAATAACTGGGACACTGTACGAGTGAATGTCCTCCCTGAGTACTTGTGAGCTGTAGTTGTAATAGAAATTGTTACAGATAGAGCTGCTAACACAGTGTATAGCGAGCCAATCTGTCAAACTCCACCCTGAAACTTCTTAGTATGTTAAAACTATTTGGTTTGGAATTGGCACTCATTTGTCTTGATGGAGGTAATTCCATTTTTATCCCCCTATAATTTCAAGTTGGAATTTTTCTCAATCTTCTAGGGATAAAATGAAAAACTTTCTGCTGGCAAGAATAGCACTGTGCTGTTGATAGAATATTTTAGGATGCTTTTTTCATTCTTGTGTCTTTTAAATTTTTTCTCCTAAGGTTTTAAAGGTGGTCAAATCAATCATTGCAACATAGTACCATTTTATTATAGTGACATGGTTTTTGAGTTCTTATAGAGGCACCATTTTAAAGATGAAGAAAAGCACAGAATAGATGATGAAAATTTTAAAAAAGTACAGGTTAGATAGAAAGGGTACGTGAAAGGGGAAAAAGTCATCCTACAAAGATTTTCTGAAGAAAAATAATGGGAAAAAATGTACGATATCTCAGATGCTAAAATAATAAAACTATAACCTTTTATCTGTGCAGCAGATGAAAAAGAAAGTCAATATGTTCCTTGCCCTACCTGCCAAAGTATCACTAAGGAATCACCACTCCTGGAGCAGGGGAAACCCTAAATTTGTTGTCTTAACTGGTGTGAAGTTCACTTGCAATAGTCTGCTTGATGACAATAGTGTTAGCCAGTCTCTTCTATAAGCCCTGTCTCTTCCCCTGGAAATTTGTGGAAGTCCAAACATGGAGGTGTTGGTTTGTAACATGTATGAGAATGGTAGGAGTGCAGTCATGACCTACACTTGCGGGGAAGACATTGGTAGAAGGAGCATGTTGTTAGACCCCCCATTAGTAACTGGGAAAAGTAAATGCCACCTATGTGCCTTGTTCTTCCAGCAGCTGCAGGTCTCCACTCAGCTGAGGTGGCCCCTAGTTCATCTGTCAATCAGAATTGTGACTATTGGTATTTCTAACAATTCTTTGGATTACAAAGCTGTAATAAAACAGTAGGATTACGGTGGTTGGAGATTGCCTTCTAAGGGGTACAGAGGGTCCAGTGTTCCCATTATGTATGTTTAGATTAGGTAATAATTCTTGACTGTGAGAGTGGTGAAGCACTGGAAGAGGTTGCCTAAAGAAATTGTGGATATCACATCTAGGAAGTGTTCAAGGCCAGGTTGAATGGTGCTCTGAGCAGCCCTGTTGAGTGGCAGGTATCCCTGTCAACAGCAGGGGGATTGGAACAAGATCATCTTTAGAGTTCCTTCCAACTCAGGCCATTCTGTGATACTTTCCTATAGTTCTGTACTTTTCAGTGCCATGGACTTCAGAGTTTTCCTGAGTTCCCATTAGTCATAATAACACTGAGTTTTGAGGACCTCTCTACATTTTCTTGTCATGGCAAGGATCGATTTATGATATATATATATATATCTTTATTAATGTAGTCATTATTTATCAGTCCAAGATTTGCAGATTCCTCTTTCTATGCTGTCTGTGTTTCCTCAACCCCATCACAGTTTGGACTGCAGAATCTGGAAGTAAGCTCCTCCTTATAGGGGTGAAAGATGACAGTAACTTCAGGATAAAACAACTGTTTTCAGAGTATTTTCTTATGAGATCAGTGTTGTTCTTCTATGATATAATGGATTCCAGCCTTGGCTGCAGCATCACAGCTTTCTCCTGGTACTGTCCTAGTACACCTGTCTTTATCCACAAATCTTGGGTAAAATACTATATTTCATAAAGAGACAGCATGAGGGAAAACAAGTTCACCTCAAACCTTTGGCCCAGTCCCAGAGATATGACATCAGTGGCATAAGTGAAACCTGATGGAATGAGTCCTGTGACTGGAGTGGCCTGTTGGATGATTGCAGGCTCTTTAGAGGAGGGATTGGAAGGACAGAAGAGGCAGAGGAACGGCACTGCACATAATGGAATGGTTAGAATGTGTGGAAGTCAGTTTTCAATGGCACAGTTGAGAGCCTCTGGGTAAGAATCAAGGGGCAAAAAGTATTGCAGATATCATATATGAGTGTGCTGTAAGCCTCCTAGCCAGGACAGTGACACCAACAAATTATCCTTTGAGTAACTAAGGGGCAGTTCTAAATCAACTGCCCTTGTCCTTATGGGGGACTTCAACTTGACAGTAAACAGCTGCTAGCATCACACAGCTGGTAAAACTGGGGCCAGAAGATTCCTAAAAAACCTGGATGACAACTTTACGGAACATGTCATAAGGGAGCTGACTTGAAAAGGTGTCCTTCTTGATCTGCCGCTTGTCAACAGAGAGGACTTGTGAGCAAAGGGGAGATAGGTGGCTGTCTTCACCACAGCAGCCATGAAGTGATAGAGATAAAACTCTCTATTGATGGGAGGAAAAGTTCCAGTAAAATCTCAGCTGAGGAAAGAAGACTTTGGGCTGCTCAGGGTACTAGTGAGTAAAGTCTCCTAGGAAAAATGTTTTTGCAGATGCTGGGGTCCATCACTGCTTGTCAGTTTTTAAACATCACCTTCTAAGGGCACAGGAGCAAGAAATTCCCAAATGTCTCAAGTCAAGCAGACAAGGCAGAAGGCTGACTAGACTGAACAGGGATGTTCTTGTAGAAATAAGGCAAAAAAGGGAGGTGTATTTCTTTTGGAAGCAAGGCCTGGTGACACTGGAAGATGCTGCTTGCCACTGTAGGGAGAAAATTCTCAAAGCTCAACAAGAATCAAAACTGTCCAGAAATGTGGAGGACAGTAAAGAGTTTATTCAAATATATTAATGGCAAAAGGCTACATAGTAATATCATTGACCTGTTACAGGATGCAGATGACCTCCTCCCAGACAGGGACAGGGGCAAGGCAGAGGTGTTTAACATGTTCTTTGCCTCCATCTTCAACACAAATGAGGGACCAAGGGGGTCTCAGTATCCCTGAACTCTGAAAGAGCATGGCTGTAACAGTGATCAACTTGCAGTTGAGCCTGAAACTGTGTGGATTTTGCTGTTGCAGCTGGATCCCTACAAATCTATGGGATCTGATGAGATTCACCTAAGGATCCTGAAGGAGCTAGCTGATGTCATAGCAAAACCTCTCTCAATGATTTGAGTGGTTTTGGGAAACGGGAGAAATCCCAGCTGAGGAAGCTGGTGAATATTGCCCGAATTTTCCAGAAGGGCAAAAAGGAGGACTCCAGAAACTACAGGCCTGCCAGTCTCACTTCAGTCAAAGTTATGGAAAATATTTTTCTGGGAGGTATTGAAAAACACCTGATAGACAATGCAGTCATTGGCCACAATCAGCCTAGCTTCATGATAGGGAAGTCCTATTTGCCAAAACTCACTTCCTTGTATTACAAGGTAACCCATGAGTTGTTCAAGGGAAATCTGTTGATGAAATCTTTCTGGATTTCAATAAAGTTCTACAGTATCCTTCTGAAGCAAATATCCAGTGCATAGCTGGATAAACACATCATGTGATATGTGAGCAGCTGTGGGTTAGGCACAAGGGGTTGCAGTGAATGGGGTGATTTCAGACTGGGACCTGTCTAATGGGGTTCTGCAGAGTTCCATCTGTGCTTTTCAACATCTTCATAAATTACTTGGATGCAGAACTGGAAGGGATCCTGAGCAAGTTTGTAGACAATACAAAAATGGGAGGAGATGTTGATTACTTTGAAGGCAGAGGCCCTGCAGAGAGACTGAAACAAATTAGAGAGCTGGACAGTCACCAACCATAGGAAGTTCAACAAGGGAAAGTGCCAGATTCTGCTCCTGGTATGGGTAATCCTGGGTGTACAGACAAACTGGGGAATGAGATGCTGGAGAGCAGAGCTGTAAAAAGAGATATGGAGATCCTGGTCAATGACAAGTTGAACAAGAGACAGCAGTGCCCTGGTAGCCAGGAGGACCAGCCCTCTCCTGGGGGGCATCAGGGACAGCATCACAGCTGGGCAAGGGAGGGATTGTCCTGCTCTGCTCTGAGCTGGGGCAGCCTCACCTCGAGTGCTGGGGCATTTGGGTGACACAATACCAGAAAACATTCCAAAGGAGGGCCACCAAGGTGGTGAAGGGCCTTGAGGGGAAGCCTTATGAGCAGTGGCTTAGATAATTTGATTTGTTTAGCCTGGAGGAGACTGAGGGGAGACCTCATTTTCCATCTCCACAAGGAGAAGCGAGAGGGCCAGGTACTGATCTCTTCACCCTGACCAGTGACAAGACTCATTGAAATGCCATGAAGCTGAGCCAGGGGACGTTTAGGGTAGATACCAGGAAAAGGTTTCCACCACAGAGTGGCTGGGCACTCAAACAGGCTCCCCAGGGAAGGGGTCACAACATTGAACCTGACACAGTTCAAGAAGTGTTTGGAAAACACTCTCAGGCACATGGTGTGATTCTTTGGGTGTCCTGTGCAGGGCCAGGACATGGCCTCAATGATCCTGATGGGTCCCTTTAAACTCAGCATATTCTATGAAATTAATTTTTGAAAATCCTTATCAAGGCATTTGCATTCCTGAAATTCTTAACTAATGTATAATAACTGTGTAATGATAATGGATATAACTGTAGTAATTTTTCAATTGCACTGGCTTTATCAACTGTAAAATGTCCTTGAGATATAGCTGATTTTTAACAAGCCACTTATAAAGACAAACAAGGCAAAGTACTGTCACACTATTCAAATTTTATCAGTGTTAATTCACGCTCTATATTTAATTTATTTTACCTGATAACTCAATACTTTAATAGCAGATATAATTGAATTAAATTGAGATTCTATGCAAGTAACATACTTATAATTCTCAATACAAAAAATTAATTAGAATAAAAATTAATATTTGCTTTCATAATTATTTATGAACATAGGCTATTTGACAAAATAATCCATGGGTATTCTGGGTTCATTGATATCTTAATTCATTGCAACACCTTCCCTTCATTATGTTTCATTTGGAAATTTCAGTGGACAAGCATAAGAAGCTGAGGCACCAGGAGATACATTTGGGTATGCTCAAAAAGAGCACTGTGGTAACATTCATCTTTGAGCAACCATTGGAACTATAAATATTGTATGAGCAGTTAGACGTGTAACCACTGCTGGATAATACCAGTAATTTTGTGTGCAACTGAGCAGAGGAAATCTCTCAAGATCAGAGTAAACATACAGACTATGAAACAACATAGAGGGGTTGTTTATATGCACCTGCACACTCCTTTTTTACTATTTCTGTGTTGGATTTCTGTCCTGGTATTGGATGGGGTACAGTTAAAGCTCTTCCTAAGGGACAGTATAGTGCCGTGATTTAGATTTAATATAAGAATGATGTTGATAACACAGTGTTGTTTTACAATCAAAAAAATCACTAAGATTGGAAAAGACTTCCAAGTTCATTGAGTCCAACCTTTGCCTTTTTGGCTATTGCTGAGCAGTGCTTGCACTGAGCCATGGACTCTGCTTGTGCTCACTGCACCTGTGAGGAGGCTGGTTGTGCACAAGGAGATGGAGAGGACACAGCCAGGAACCCAACTGGCCCAGTTCCACACCATGTGGCATCATGCTCAGCCTATAGCAGGAAAATTGACCACTGCTTGGGAACCAACTGGGCATCATTTGGGGAGTAGAGAGAAATGGTATTGTGCATCACTTGTTTTTTATGTTCTAATTATCTAATCTTTATTATTGTTTTCTCCTCACTTTGTCTTATTAAACTGTCTTTTAGCTCAGCCCATACATTTGGATTAATTTTTTCCCATTCCTTCCCCCATTCTGATGTGCGGGAATGAGCAAGAGGCTGATTGGTTTTTATCTACCTAGTAGGTTAAATCACAGCATTTTCACAGGAATATTAATTACTGTGAGAGTAACTAGACTGAACTTTTTTTAATGATTTCTGTGTACCACATAGGATATTAGCATATATTAATTTGACCTATTTAGATAAAGAAAAATATTAAACAGTTAGTATTGTTCAATAATATATTTCATATAAATTTCTATTAATTTATAAATTAATTTCTCAAATTTGAAGAAAGACCCTAAGGATTTAAAAAATACTTTCAAGATTTTTCAGATAATGTCTCTGAATTTGCATTATTCTGCAAATAATCACTGCAGCAAATATTTAGGCTTTTTTTTCTGGACTTGTTAGCAGACTTCAGATTAAATTATCATCTTAGGTTAATGAAACTGCTGATTATATCAGTAAAGTGGTTTCTTAACTGGTATATTTTTATGGACACATGACTGAGTTTGATATACTGAACAAACTAAAAGGATTCATTATGCTCTTCTCCCCATATAATGAGTTTTTGTAAAATAGGTTATTTATGCTGATTGGTACTTTAGCTGAAAAATTGTGTCCTGTGGCTTTGCATAAAAGTGTGACAAAGGGGAGCTCAAGTTCTGCTAATGCTCTAAAATGTAATAAAAATTTCAATAGTGATCTGAAATTGAATAAAATAAAATCACTATTTCTCAGTCATTATAAGCACCAAGAACTTTTGTTTTATGTTATGTTTGTTATGTTATTAATATCTTGCTATATATTTATTCGAATTTTTGCCTAATTTATTTTTCAAAATTGTCTTACAGTCATCTCAAAACCTGAATGTTTTGAAGGCTTGAAAAATATTGCACTAGCTGAAGTACTTACAGCACATAATGGAAGGACTGATCGTTTTCATTAGTAGCTGTCACAATGCTTCATCTGTGATTCTTTTAAACTGTGAATTGTATACATCAAGTAGAGTGCTCTAATTTAATCAATGGGCACATTGAACTCTATCTCAGTGTTCATAAGTTTTGTGTAAATTGAGGAGTAAAAGTGTTTTCGGTGCTTATAATTGAAAGATAACTAATGTACACAAAGGAAAGATAGCAGGTGCCACTTTTTAAAATGGACGTGCTAGAGAATCAATTTACTACAGACATTTGTATATACACTCTGAACTTGTTGCTTTAATTTCATAAATATTATAAATAACAAATGCAATTTCTACATCTCCCAGTGGAATGTAAATAGCAACTGTTGTTTACATGCTTGCTGCCTAGAGACTCAACATGGGGCTACAGAAAGAAAAATCACTGCTGAATAATATCCATCCTATGGTGAGAGTTCTCCTTTCTAATGTAAGCTTTATGCGCAGATTTATATCTGCCAGGTTCAGAATTAATGAAAAATCTTACTATTACAGAAAGGTTGAACCACTTGCTTTCTGGAATAAGCATTCAACAAAACAAATCAGGAAGTGTAGGTCTGTTTATCAATGGAAATGGCAACACCTTTGCTGTATTTTGAACTGCATGAATGTTTAAATCACAGTGCACAAAACTAATGGCTGATTTCTACCACTGCTGATACACACACACACGCACACACATTCTCTCCCTCTGCCCCCACTATGATTTTGAATGGTGTTTTACTATGGATATTGTGTGTATAAACAAAACTAAATTGGATTTATTTAAAAAGCATATCCACAAGGGTGCTATATCATCTGTGTTGTCCAAGCTATGTAGGGCTGGTAGATGTCTATAGAAGAAGAGAGATGGAAGCTAGAGAACCTGTGAATTAGTGCCCTAAATATTGCTGTTTTGTTTGAGTAAATAACAAAAAGAAGTTGGGGTGGGAATCAGCAAATACTCTGGGACAAGCTTTGATTATGACCCTCCTGTTTTTCATCAAAAAGGCTTTACAATTTGGTTTTAACTGAATTAATACCATCTATAACATAAAAAACTGTAACAAAAAACCTCATAGCAAAATGAACCAAACATAAAACCCAAGATTTTAAAATCAGTAAACAAAAACCTTTTAGATTGTTCATGAGATTAAGTATAAATTGTGTACTCAGCTTGAAATATATCGTGCAGAAATTGTTAGTGTAAGACTTTTCTCTTGATTTGACAAATTTGTGCTTTTCTTAAAAAAAACCAAAAGACAACAACCCCCAAGTAATTTTTCCAATTAATTTTCAAGGATTGTTTGTAATTATCAAGATGATGAATTTATGTGAATGAACTCATGAATATTCTAAGTATGAAACATTCTATCCTCTACAGTGTTTGAACTTGTTTGACTTGTGGATATCAATGTAGTCTATTGGGAAACCACTCTTCTGTGACATGTTTTCATAACTAGCTTTCACTGGAGCTGCTTTTCATACATTTTCTTGTCTATTTAAATACAGTTGTACAGAGACAGAAAATAAAGCTTTCAAACAATAATTCATAAATCTTTTTTCACATTCATTAACGTTTTAGAGAATTCAAAATACCTTAAGGAAGTCAGGTCTTTATCTAAATCCTCCTTGCATTCAGTAGCAAAGACCCCACAGCATTTCCAATATGTCTATTTATCTTAGGCAGATGGACTTCAATGTTTGGTTCTCCTAAGTGCGTTGTACCTGATGCTTTAGCATGGGATGGGTTTTCTTTAGGCTTTCAGTTCTAAGCAGGCATCTCTGTGCATATTTCTGTGATGCTCCCATAGCATCCTCTCAATAATGCACCCTCTGTGAGGAGTGCACCCTAAAAATTGTATCTTGTATGCAATAGGAGATGATATATATGCCTCCTATTTCCTGAAGCAGTTCAGTGGGTGTGGCTGGTGTAATTGATACAGACTTTCTCTTTTTATGCTCTTAATCAGTAGCAGAAAAAAAAAAACTACAGATAGATATGCTTAGTACACTTGCCACATGCAAGCCAACTTCTTTAAGAATGGATGCTTTAAGATTGATTGGAAACTGACCATGCTCACCAATAAACACCTCCTGCTGTGAGATGAGTAGAAAAGAGATCAACAGTAGTGGGAAAAGCCAGGAAGCCAAACCTCGGTATAAAGACACTATTGAGGTGAAGGAGTGGCTCTTTGCAAGATTGTCTGAATAAGAGGCATGAACTGAAAACTGATGAAAAGCAGATCATAGCATCTAAATTTCATTTAGGAAAGATTTTGAATATGAAGATCAATCATGTTTATTTAAGATGTGATCTTTAGGAGCTAGGGGACAGAGGGACCAACTGTTACTTGAAAGCTATTGATGCACAGATTGATGTACAAAATAAGTATTTCTTTCATGTTGTCATCTGGTGGTTATTGGAATGGAAAGAGACAAATGCTGTGATCAAACAATTGAAATAGTAGAGATTTTTCATTTAAGTTTGATTTTGACTCCTAGTAGGATTGAGCTGACTGTTTTTTATTGCAATACTAGACACATAGTTCCTGTTGTATTAAAGTGAAAAATCATGCTGGGAGGGGATGGGAAGGGAAACTGAAAAATTGTGAATTTATGTATTATCATTTGTGTATTACTCATAATTCTTTAAAATAAACAAATAACAAAGTAGAACAGTAGGAAGAGTAAAGGGTAGGGAGAATGTAAATATAAAGCATATCTATACAATTATATTGCAGGTGTCAGTGAGAACACTAGTTAGATAAAAGATCTTCCTCAGTTTTTTTATCCTAAACATGAAATAGAATTTTTCATTGCTGATACTGTGTACTCATCAATTCTACATTCTATCTGCAGTGTACCTGTACTGAAAAAGAGCTTGCTTATTGCTTGTGTATTACTTTCATATCTATTTGGTGCTAAGTGGAAATAAAAGCTTTGACATGTTTCGTACATAACACTGAGTAGAAAGCTTCAAAATGCAAATCCAATCATAGCTCATTAAAAAAACAAAAAAAAAACACCCACACATAAAATCATCCAAAGAAACAAACAAAAAAACCCAACCAAAACCTAAAGAAGCTGAAGGATGTTTGAGAGGCTCGGGTGAAATATGACTAGTGAAAGCTTGTCAAAAGATGAAAGAAAGTGCATTCTGGGCACTCAAACTACAGAGATTGAAAAGAGGAGCTAGACACGAAGGTTTTTTTCTAGACATCACTGGCCTTACTTGCACTGGACTCCCCTGGTAAAAACTTCTGCACAGCATAAAATATGTGAAGAGGGAGCTTTACTTCCTGTAGTAGATCAAGTAGCAGTTCCCTCATCCCTTATTTTTTTTTTTTTCAACTTTGTAAAACTTCAGTTTGATGCTGTTGTGAAAAAAAACCAAACAACAACTTACTAGTTTATTAATTTATTGAGATCAAGAACTTGGACTCAGTCTCCCCTATACTATGTCATTTTTATCATGGACAGACTTTACTGAATGTTTTCTCATGATTTTCTGAAATTTGGTCATTATAGTAGAGCAAAGCCAGTGTGTTCCACATTACTTGAACTTTAACAAGGGATGGAGGTGATGTGGGATAGTTTAGGCACAAATATGATTTTTCTATGATTTCCACAGTCTAGACAAAAAAGCTGCAGAGGGATAGGAATATGATCAGAAATCTGCTATGCAAACTTGTCCAGTAGGATCTTTACTGGACACAGTACCTTTTCTTGGAAAAGCTTTAGAATGATGAATGATTATTATTTTATTTTCTACAAATTTTCTAATCACAGTATATTACACTCATGTCCATGACTGTCTTTAAATCGACTGGAGGACAGGCATAATGAACCTAAGACATTATCTTTCCTTGTCTCTGATCATTAGTTTTTATTTCATTAAATGTCTCTTATGGGAGAGGTCAGCTAGATAGTAAAGATACATGAATAGATTCTAAAGAGCTGCCAATTAATCAAATGAATATTTGGAGAAAGAGGTAAAATATATCAAATGATCAAAGTACTGAAAGATAAATAGCTCTACTAGGAGTACACCTGAAATTTCCCACATTCTGAATGAAGCTGAGGGAAAGTTACTCTAGGAGAAACTATCAAGGTGACTCAATAGTAATGTTCAACAAAATTTTGTTAAAGATTTATTTGAGCCTTGTGATCACATATGTTAATAATTTAAAGTCTGGTTTTCCTCTTAGGTCCCAAAATCGGTATGAATCTATTATTTTATAAATTAGATATAATTTTACAAATTGTATATTTTAAAATATTATTTATGTGCTTTCTGAACCTGTTGCAATCTTGTCCAAAATTATCTGGAAAGTGGTTTAGAAACTGGAGCTCACTGTGCTGGATTACTACCTTCATGTTACCCCAAGCAACCATAGGAAGGACCTGAAAATGCTGATCATGTGCTGCAAACAACTGTGCAATGATGCAAACTCAGGAACATGATGTCAGTGTGTGGAATACCATGTTAACTAAATAATTTGTGCAACTAACATTTCAAAAGCACTTTGGTATAACAAAAAGTTTAACTGACGCGTTTTCTGTGTGACGTAAGTATTGTCCTTACAGTCCTTGTTTAGCACTTTTTCTGCCACATCAATGAAGCATTTTGAAATAAAAGTCAGAAACAAGATTTCTGGTAATCAAGACTTTTTATCATATCCCCAGTTGGGATAGGTTGAAATAATCAAATTGAGGGCAAACGAATATGAAAACTTGTTGATTTTTAAGTAAAATACACCAGGATAACTTTATCATAAAAGCAAACCAGCCCTACTCTACATTTATATATCACAATATGACAAAAAGTGTGTCAGATGTGTCACACTGGGAAGACTCATCTTCTCACTGTCACTTTGATTGCCGTGTAATGTTTCTGTCCAACTACATGTAGTGGCTGTGACTGCCTTGTGCTTCATGATCAAGCTAGTCTTGAATTTTGCCTTCCACAACAGCAGAGACAAGTCTGTTCTTCTCTATGTCTCACCAGTAATTTATAAACACAATTATGAAAGGAAGGACTTGTCCAATTTGTACTCGATGAACTCAATACCTAACAACATTTTTAATGTAACCAAAGTACATGATGACGGAGTTGTTTGGTACTCAATGGTCATCGTGATGGTACTTCATAAAATTTTTTTATTAAAATGTAGTAGTTCATGAGGGACAATTGTTTCTTGTCTCGGTGCCTCTGTCAAGGATTGAATATGCTGAAGATAAGTAAAGCCAAGAATAAGATAATGTACTATCTAGTACTAAATACTATTGTAATATAATACCATTCATTATAAAACAGGCTTTCTTCCATTGTGTTCAGTATTTTTTAACAGTGGTTAAATAGTTGCTAAATGAGATTAATATTGAATATGCTTAGATTCTGCAAAGAGATAAGTAGCGGATGAAACTTCTGAAAATAATTTTTTTTCTGCCTCCTTGAAGGAGGATATTTTCTTCTGGTCAGAATATAAGACAAATCACTCAGTTTTGCTTGTTATTCCACACTAAATGACCTTTGAGTTTATCACTAAGAGCCTCATTTCTTCTAGCCTATAAACAAAATAGTGCTCCTCTGAAATCCTCCAAAAATGTTTTAGTAACACTCTTCAGATTCATTCCATACTTATGAGACTGTGGTTTGGTGACTCAGAATGACACATTGAATTGTTTCAGTATATTAATTCAAGCTTCTATGAAACGCTGGTGCTAATACAGACTTAAATGAGCCAGTAGCCTTTTTTCCCACTGTGCCTAGAATGCTACAGATCTATTTCTGTCTAGCCAATATAACTGTGAGTATACTATAACATTCATTTTGGGGCAGTTTGTTGGCTCAGTAGCATATTCTGTTTATGCCCATATATCAGCTGAAGCCTTACTCCTGTGGAGGAGGGGAACATGCCGTTCAAGGCACCCTGAACCGGGGGAAACTGTCACGTAAACACCCAGTGGCACAGCAGGCTGGCTGCTGATTGCTGGTGGGCTCTGCAGGGCTCCATATTCAGAACAGTTCTCAACATCTTCATACTGGGTCAAGTGCCTCATTCTCCACCTGGCACAGGGCAACCCTGGTTGTGTGTATAAATCAGGGAATGAGAGGCTGAAGAGCAGAGCTTAGGAAAGGGACCTGGGGGTCCTGGTTGATCGCAAATTGAACATGTGCCAGCAGTGCCCTGGCAGCCAGGAGGGCCAGCCCTGTCCTGGGGGCATCAGGGACAGCATCACAGCTGAGCAAGGGAGGGAATTGTCCTGCTCTGCTCTGAGCTGGGCTGGCCTCACCTCAAGTACTGCATGCAATTTTGGGCACTACAGGATCAGAAGGATATTAAGGTATAGGAAACTGTGCCTAGGAGGGTCACAAAGCTGGTGAAGGGTTTGGAGTGTATGAAGAGCAGCTGAGCGCACTTGGTCTGTTCAAACTGGAGGAGAGGAGACTGAGGGGAGACTTCAGTGCAGTCTACAACTTCCTTATGAGGAGGAGAGAAGGACCAGGCACTGATTTCTGCTCTGTGGTAACCAGTGACAAGACACATGGAACTGGCATGAAGCTGAGTGAGGGAAAGTTTAGGGTAGATAGGAAAGGTTCTTCACCCAGAGGGTGTTTGGGCACTGGAACAGCTCCTCAGGGAAGTGGTCACAGCACTAAACCTGATAGTTCCAGCAACATTTGGACAATGCTTCCAGGACCATGGTAGGATTTCTAGGGATGTCTTGCTCAGGGCTAGTATTGGACTTAATGATCCATATAGGTCCCTTCCAACTCAACATATTCCATGATTTTATGACGTGTGATTTGTGATTAATTCATAGATGCATGTAGCTAATCCAAACCAGTGCTCCATAACCCAAGTTATTCAGGATATGAGCAATCATCATGTTTTACTCTTAACTGCTGAAATTTAGTATTTGACTTCTTCTAATGAACATGCATTGTCATTCAGAAATCTTGCATGTGGATATCTTTGGATCTGAATAAGCATATCTAAGCAAATTTATTTTAACCTTTATTGTTGCTTAGCTAGTATTGTTTTTTTTTGTAATACTTCTCCAACAGAAAATATAGAATATATTTTTCTCAGAAAGTCTTTTTCCTCCCAAAATTACCAGATCATGAGTATAATTATGTTACCGTATTCATAGTACAAAAATAAAAGTCATTCTGGGAGTAAGAACAACAAACAACTTGAGGAAATATTGATGGAACTTGCTCTAAGGGAAGCAACACATGAGTGTAATTGAATCCTTTAGTGTGAACACAGACATTAGCTTTATAGTAGAAAATGTATACAGAACATCATATTTCTGTGTCAGCTTCCTGAAAATACTGATAAATCATCCTCTTGAGATTCATGGCTTCTTAGATAGAATAGTACACTTTTACACATGAGATGCACTTAATATTAGTCAGTGCCTTGGAAGACAGAGGACTCTGACCTGCCAACATTTTTCACTGTTCTTGTCTGATCTAGTCATGGATCTCTATGTGAGCTGTGTTAGCCAAATAGCCTTTCTGTTAAGGCTAAAAGTCTGCAGTCTGTTACCAATATCAATGTTCTGATGTGGGTAACAGAGTAAATCTTGACATCAGTAAGGCTCTGCTTTATGCTTCCCTCCAAAAGCAGGGACTTTGGAGCAATATTAGGAGTATACACAGCTGCTGAGCATCACCATTCTTGGCACTGAATGAAAGCAGAGGTTCATTTGCAACCAGGGCAAAGTGATGTAGGTGTACTGTCACCGCCGCAAAAAAAAAAAAAAANTTTTTTTTTTTTTTTTACAAGCAGTAAAGCAGGACATGTGCAGTGTTGTTTTTAGAGTGGCAGTGGCAAAACCAAAAAACACTCTTGGCTGTGCTCATACTCATCCTGTCCGAGTAGACTCCCTCTTGTGGCTCCTTAATGTTTGTTCCTGTGTATAAACAGGCAGTATAGACATGGGAAACAGGAAAAAGAGGGGAATCACTCAACCAATAAAGGGCAATCATTATTTCTCAAAGCAGAATATGGACAGGAGTTCTGATAAAAATAAATTCTTTAATTAAAACTATTTGTTTAATAGCTTATCTGCATATAAGAAGATAATTTTTTAAAAGTGCTGAAATGACTGTGAGCTAATCAGAGTGTTTATTAATATAATGCATGAAACTGTAACGTATCTCTAGCAGAGTCTACTTCAGGGTCCCAACATGAGTAATATCATATTAAGACGCTTCAGACAAAAGCTTCAGACAAGTTCAGAAACATTTTACAGCCTGTTAACAAACTCCGTTGTTTGCTGTATGTTTTGCTGAGTTTATAGGTCTGATATTTGAACTCAGGCCGAACTTTTTAAAAGTGAGACACTGAGGCTGCATTGTCTTCTCTGATGAATAACCAATTTTTGTAAATGGCACAAACACTGACAACAAACATTTAAGCCAAAAAATGCATGTAACGTCTGTTTTGAGAAAGGCTGATTTTGAAACTTCTTGTCAGGAGAGTTTTCTGGTGCAGCTCTGTTTCTTCATCTTGGAAACAAGTTTATTTATTCTTCAATAATCAGTGCTTAAAAAAGACAGCACTTGGGAGCAGTCAGATATTCTCAGTGGTTGCCTAAACATATTTGACCAGAAATGAGAGATCTAGTGAATGAGATCGCTGAGAAACTTGTAAATGTTGGCTTGGAGCAAGTTACTTGGATGTTGATGTTAATCAATGCATGCAGCTGCAGAAGGAAGCTGATCCCAGGTGGACTCTTTGCTCTAAGTAGAATGATCAGGATTTGGTACTGTGATGGACAGTCTTGGGAGGGAGCAGAAAAAAGTGGGCTGTACATAGAGGACTTTTCTTCAACATACCTGAGGCCAGACTGACAACAAGCCATACTAGCAGATGTAACTTATCTTCTGCTTAATCTAATTGTATGCTCCTCTCTTGGGTCTTTAGCAGCTACTCAATAGGTATGTGCAGGGACTTTGAATAGCATGAGTTTTCATCAATTTCTTCATGCTGTAATCCACCACTAATCTCTGGATAAGACAGTTTCACAATTCAAGGTACGCATTAATTTTCTGAATAGACAAGAAGTAATCAAACACATTTTTATTTGAAAAGTAGTCTACAGTCTGTTGTACAAGAAGACTTCAGGAACCTAAAAACTTTTTTACAGTTTCTACATAGGATTTAAGGGCTTACAAAACTGTAATTTTTGATCTTTGTAACAGTAACAACAAAAAAAGAAAAGTATTGCATTTGACAAGAAATGAAATTAAATTAATCAAATTAGTGACATGAGTTCTATATTTGCCAGTCTGGGTTGCCTCATGGCTACAATTTTGTTAATCAGCCTCTTGGTCATAGGCAATGTTTCCTTGAAGGAATATGGGACAATCAATTACTGTCCTGCTATGAGGTCCATTTTTTCCTTCCCAAACCATTCTATTATGGAATTGTGTGCCATTCTATTATAGAATAGCAGTGCTGTGACAGAGAAAAACTTCAAAGTCCTGCTGCTAGTGGAAGTGGGAAAAAAGGAACAAGGGAGAATTGTGTTTTATGACTGTGAAATGACAGCCTGTGTCTGAGGTGAGAATGACAAGGAGCAGTGGGTGTGCATGGAGTCTCCTGGTATGACTCAGAGTGCCCTCATTGGCATGTGGTTGTGAAACCTGTGATACTTCAGAAATTTCTGCATGGCTTTACTTTTAAAAGTAATATCTTATAGCAGCTCCAGAAATTCTTTTAAAGAAATGAAGTATCCTCTAAAACTCTACAGCATGTGTCTAATTTTAGTACGACTGAATTTGACAATCTACTTTATCCTTGTCCAGACCTTGTGCATAAGTATTCAAAATAATCAGTTGGGTGTTAAACAAAATTCACATTTCATCATACTTTGATTTGCATTTGCTTTAAATTTATATAAATAACCTCAGAAAATGAAAGAAATTACAAACCAGGCTTTGAATTCTTGTGTTTGTTAAAAGGGAGTGGCGCAATTTTGGTTGTCCTCTATCAGTGAGAACACTCTATAGCCATGTTCTCCTATGGGAAAATAAGCAATGTATTCATTCTTACTAATTAGAAAGTTTTTCATGAAGTGTTAACGGTGATCATTTCAGCTGTAATACCATCCCCCCCAAATGCCACTACGCCAGTCAAAAAAAAAACAATCAGACTTTATGACCATTAAAATAAGAAAATTAAAAAGTGTGCTGACCTAAAAAAGACATAACTTCGCCTTTTTTAATTTTTGAAATACAGCTTCTAATTTCATGGAGGAGGGCGTGAAGAAAAAATAAAGATCCCCATAATATGTCAATTTTTTAGCTTAGAGTTAAAACCAGCATAATACAAATTAATAAGAAATGTCTTCTGTAGTTGATCCAGGCAGGGGAGAAAAAACCTCCCACAAAACTTCAAGCCTTGTAGCTGTACTCAGTTTAGATGTAGATAGTGTCTCTAATGAGCATTCTAATAATTAAAGATTTTTCTTCTTTTCATGAATACGCTTTTATTTCTAGGAGAAAACATTTGCATGACTGTGTTTGGGTTTCTACAGACTGTTTTTAGTACAAATGAGATGGAATTATTTATCATGGGAAATATTGACGATTTTTTTGTTTTACCCACCAAATTATTCTTGCAAATTTTTGTTTCTATAAGCACTGTGGTACTATGATGGATTTAACTGTCACCTCTGTCTTCTTAAGAAAATCCCTGACAGTTGGGACAGGTCAGCCCTTCGGAAATTCTAGGCTGCAGTTCTAAGTTCAGATGCGACATATCATGTACCTAATACCCTTCTGATGTGGGAAGTGGGCACCAGGTGATATTTAAAATGTCACCTGTTTTTCATCATCTAGGATCTTGGAATAGGGCACTCAAGCCCTCCTAAGGAAGGTGAGGCCCCCCGCAAGCTGCCTTCCCTCCCTGGAGGAGTGCAGTGTCCACCCTTGCTAGAGAAGTCCAGGTCCCAGCTGGAAATGTTGCTGTTCATCTCGCTTGCATTTTCTTGCCATTTCTAAGGAAGAGGAGTATATTGGAACTGATAACAGTTAAATGTATGTCTTTTTAACTCAAGTACCTCTCTAAGTTTAATCTATATATGAAAATGAATTAACCACCATTGCCATACTTAATTTTTCTCTGGGCATTTGAAAAGTTACCATCTGCACTTTTTGATGCAGTCAAAACAGGAGACTTTTGGCAGTATGTAATATTCTATGGAATCCCTACTGTATTAAGTACTGAAAAAGATAAAAAAGGAGAGTGAAATTGGTTATCAAACCCTGCAGAGAATAAAAATGATGCCTACCTATACTGAGAGAAGGAAAAGATGTTTCTAAAGAAGCTGCTGTTCTAAGCAGAAAAAAGGGACATATACAAATTTTTAATTCATCTTTCAGCTTGACAGACTTACAAAACTGTTGTCTTTTCAACAGAAAATATAGCAAAAAAGCAAATAAGGTTTAATATATTCAAAATCAAGTATGAAACTGGACATTAATCTCTTAAATGTAGAATTTTCAAATAGACTTTCCATTCTAAAGATGCATTTTTATATTTATTAAAATTTATATCTGTCACAATAGGCAATGACTTTGACAGAAGTTGGAGAACAGTAAGTAATTTTTTCCCATACAAAGTTTGAGCAGACATGAATTCATTCCTACTAGAAGAAAGATGCTTCAAGTTTAAGGTTCTTACAGTCTTGCTTTCCTGACAGGAATAATGCAAAATGGCATTCATGTATTTTACCTGAAATTACCTGAAGATCAAAGAGGTATGTAAAAGATTTTCCCATTAAGGACAAGAAACTCATTAAAGAGCTATAAGTAGATCTGGAACAGAATATAGTAAGAGAATATAGTATCATCTTGTGAGAAGGCTAATAAATATTTCTCTAGGCTATTCGACAGAATAGTATATTTTCTTGACATTTATCAGCTTAATAAAGGCTTCTTGATTCAAAGTTTTCTAGACAGATATGAAGAGTGTTGACCTTATTTTTCTAAGGTTTTGAGGATTCTCACATGGGAATCTGACAGTCAATATATTTCAAGAGTAGAATCATATATAGTAATTTCACGAGTATAAAGCACACCGGACTATAAGGTGCACTTGCAGGTGTCAGCAAATTCCAAAACTTTGTCCATATATAAGGCGCACCGGCGTATAAGGTGCACTTGTTTTTGGTTTTTTTTGTAGTGAGGATCCATGGGCAACAAAGTAACAAATTAGTAACGGAATCACATGATCGCGGCGTTTACTGGCTTAGCTCAGGGCTGGACGGGCTCACCTCAGCTCGGGGCTGCTGGGGGCTCGCACTTCTGGGTTGGCAAATTTCCAAACTTTGTCCATATATAAGGCGCTGTGGGGTATGAGGCGCACTTCCGGGTTCAGACCAAAATTTTAGTCAAAAGGGTGCGCCTTATACATGTGAAGTTACTGTACTTTATTCTGCAACTTATTATTGCTCGCAAGAGCAGCAGTGCTTGAGCAGATTAGAGGGGATAATTAGTTACTCAGGTAATATTTACTTTCCAAAGTTTGGAAGCCCTCTCCCTTTTTTTTTTTTTTTTTAATGAAAGATGATTTTAAAAATAATTTTCTCCAAGTATGTTTAGTAGAAGCTCCATCACTCTTAGCAGAAGGCACCTGAGTACCCCCAGAAAATTTTACAGCCCTATTTTTGGGTCCTGATGTAAGCTGGGGTTATATCCCTAGTATACAAACTCTTATTGTAGTTTTGGGGGATGATTACCTTTCCTAGCAATCTCTGTGTGTTTCTATGCTAGAGTGACAAGAAATTCAGCAAACAGAATGGCACACATTTCTACATCCCCTTTCCATTGTTGACTGATGTTCAAGTTGTGGGGTTGTTGGTTTTTTTTTGTTTGTTTTGTTTGTTTGATTTTGGTTGATTGGCTTGGAAGGTTTTGGTCTTTCCAGGTTTTTTTTGTTTTTATTTCAGAGACAATAGTGAACTAGCGAATTCTGTAGTATGGTACAGGCTAGTCCATTGCAGGTGAAGGACTTTCTGTCTTTGAACTCAATAAAGTTCATGTTTTTTCCCCTCTCTTCCTTGTTACCTGTCCTTGATTGCATGAGTCAATAACTCAGATAAGGCAAAGAGAGGGAGGAGGCATTAGTGACAGCCCTGATGTTTCCCCCTCTCACTGTCAAGTGTAGGAAAACCAGTAATGAAAGCTGACAGAAGCTTAAACCCTCTCTCTTTATCCTTTCAGAAGCTTTTCATTGATTCCCTAAAATATATCCTACTATCCAAACTCCCTTCTCTTGTCACTTCAGTGAAATACTGCCTCTTAATCTCTGCCACAAAACACTTGTATCTCTTATGAGGTGGAGTCAGTCATTGGTAGATGCGAAATCAATTTGAGAATATCAGTGTTGTTTAAATTCACAGATAATTTGCTGTACTTGCAAAGTAAAATCAGTCTAGAACTTGGATTTTTCAATAACAACTGATATTTGAAGGAATTTTAATTCAGACTCTTAAAAAAATAGGGGTAAAAGGCCTATTTTTGCACACAAGCTTCATATCTAATTCCAGGTTAAGAGTATCAAATTATTCTTTATTTCTCTTAAAATATGTGTTGTCTTTCATGATAAT
Source organism: Turdus rufiventris (assembly GCA_013186435.1). Lineage (NCBI taxonomy): Eukaryota > Metazoa > Chordata > Aves > Passeriformes > Turdidae > Turdus > Turdus rufiventris. The sequence goes on along the minus strand of PYHW01010620.1, from coordinate 2,014,866 downwards.
TTTTCTGTTTATCAATATATATTTTCCTTTTAATTTCCATTTCACAATCATATTTTCTCTTTGTCACCATTCCTTATCTTATAATATTACACTGAGGAACAAGCTTCTCTCTTTTGTTTTGGTTGAGGATTCTAAGATTGCCTTATATCCCAGAAAACGATATATTTTGGCAACAAAGAAATCGACACAAAGAGCTCATGCCACAGGAAGCACAAATTCAGATTCTCTGCAAGCTCCTTAGCTTAGTGTTGTTTATGTTCTCAGCTTTAGAATTTTCCTTAATGAAAACCAGTCTCTTGATTTCTTTGATTGGAAACATAATCAAGAAGAGGATCTGGCTACTATACACATTATACTTAGTTTGATTTCCTGTTCAATAACAACCACTGAGTTTCTGCACCAGCCAACGTCTCTACTCTTATTACAAGGAAATGGAGTCAATCACTTTTTTTTTTTTCTGTTTAAGATAAACCAAAATCTGCTATTTGCTTTACACTTTTGTCAGAATCTTTGGATGGTGCCTCACTTCTGCAGTTTATTTTCCTTGTTGCTTCCAGAGCTCTTTTCTTGTTTCTAGCAATAAATGCGGTGTTTTATTCCCTTGCACACTTCAAAATTTGTTCTTCTCATGTGATCCTTCCATGCAAGATGATGTAAACATTCATTAATTTCTCAAATCACAGTAAAAATCTGATAGCAGTCTCTTCACAGGTGTGAAGAATGCATAAATCCATTACTGTGTTATTCTCTTGCTACTTTAAGGTAAAATGTAAACTATTGGTTTGATTTATTTTGGGGTGCATATTAGAGAGTATTGAAGAAAATGCAACACGTTTTATTACCTGCCTTCTTTTAATTTCCACTTAAGTTTTTGGGGTTTTTTTTTATGTCACATTCAACTATAATCTTAGTAGTAGTTACTGTGAAGAAGACATCAAATTTTATAGTCACTGAGTCTTTTCAATTATTGTTTTCTCCCTAGTTCATATCCCTTTGTTCAATATTTTCCTTTTTGCCTTTGCAAAGAAATAGTTCTTAATTACATATTTGAACACATTTCTTTTGTCAGATTTCTCAAGTCTTAGACAATATAGAAATGTAGGTGTTCGATATCTTTAATTGGTTTCCAAATGACTGCTATTATTGTAATCAACTGAATGACTAATCTTCATTCCACTTGAAGAAAAATCTAAACAATTCACCTAATTGCTCCAATTCTAACTGATTTCTAAGCAAGGTAAGATGGATACATATTTTGTAGACAAACACTTATCGAGTAAATCAATCCAAATCATAACAACTAAACAACTTATGAAATTTCCTACAATACCAGAGCTGTCATTATTATTATTATCTTCTTGCATTTTCATGTTTCATGCTAATTAGAATGATGAAAAACAAGAATTAAAAAAACTTTAATAGGATGTTTAACTGTTTATTTTTTGTAGATTGAGAGAAATATTTATGATCATGCCTACTTGAACAAAGCAAGTAGCTATCATGTTATTCTTTTAAACAGTGTAAAAGAATTCATAGTGGAAAGCTTTTAGCTGATAGAAATCTAGCTCATTACCTAGTGTTAGTTGCAAGTGCATAACTCCTTCTTTGTTTGTTTTTTTCATTCTGTGAAAGTGAGCTTACTGAACAAAATACATACAGCTCCACATATACCCTGTAACTGAAAACGTGTAAATGTATTGATTTTACTGCAGATGGAATTAATAAAAAATATGTTGCATCAACCTAATAAATGTATTGCAACTATTTTGAGATGTGTTGATTGAACTTGCAGATTATACTAATTTTAAAAAGTGAACATGAATACCTTTACCAAGAAGGATTAATTGAATCCATAGGGAAACTGTCATTTCACAGTCTCTTCTCCATAATTTTTATGTATATATTCCATATGATATGAAATGAGCAACTGTACAGAGAGGATGGCAGTAATTGCTGGTTATTACTGCAATACTACCTAATTATAAGGTGAATAATTTTGTGCTTTAGTAAAATCCTAATTTATCTGAAAGAGGGATCTGTGCAAAGAATAATACTATTCTGAGAAATTGTGAAATGATCACTGTGCATGTGGGCCCTGAGTGATAGATATTTTAAAGTCCTCCAAGACTACACTGGGGGACATGACACTTCAAATACTTTGTGTTATTACGGAAGAAACAAAATACAAACTTTCTGATTCTACCAGAAAAGGTGTCATTTAAATGATGTCATCTTAAGTCAAAACTGTCAGGAGAAATGCTGGTATTGTAGGTAATTAATTTTATTTCCTTTTTTGACAACTGATGAGAAAATCTTTTGGGTTTTTTTTTTTTTTTTAAGTCTTCCAATAATAATTTCCATTAAATTTTTTAAAAGGATTTTAAAGTGTAGATATTGTACATAGTGGTAGGTCTTGTAACAAATGCATATTGACTGTATGTTATTGTCATACGCAAGACTGTTCAAAAATTCCATTTTTGATACTAATGGAAGGTGGGGGAAGGAGACTTACTAGTTTTTGTTGTTACACAGGAAGTGTATTTACTAAGGAAAACAGAAGTCTATTCAGCATCTCCAAACAATATAGAACAGTTTTAATTAGATGGAAAAGATGTCCTGAGATATAAAGCTTGATTCAGTCTTTGATATTTCACTCTTCAAAAACTGCTCACACAACAAACACCTATCAGTAAAAAGATTGTTATTATTATTATTATTATTATTATTATTACTGTTACTCAAAAATGCCCAAGTCAAAAGTCTTAATTTTAACATTATCTTCCCTTCCCTTAGACTTGATTGAAAAGTTTTGCCAAAATAGTGATCCTGAAAATCCTGTCCTTTCACATTATTTTTTTGTGTCCAAAAGAAATAGTTGTTACTAGCAGCTAGTCCAAGGAAGGGGTTCCATGTGTTCATCCATTCTTTTTTTTCCCCTCTGATTTATTTCTGGAAGGTAATGAAAAGAATGAACACCAGGTCCAGGTTCTTGAAAATTCCACAAGAGATGGAGCTGGGTGGTACCTGGAAGTAGCAAGCAGTTAGCTCAGTGTGGCTGTGGCATCAGCTGGGGAGGAAGCAGGGGGTGTCTTTCATATTGGAAGGGTTTGTTCAAGGAAGAATGTGGCCACCCCTTTTTGCGGGTACTGATTGGAATCATCACCTGTTTTCCATGACTCAATATCCTTCTCTTCTCACCTCACCTGTGTGCAGTGCAGGTGTCTGTTCTATAACCTGTTTTGTGACCAGAAAAACAATTACTGTACATCTGAGACCAACTAAACTTTGGGGTGGTAATAAGCCTCATGGTATTTTAGTTTTCTTTTATAAATTTATGATACTGCAGTTAATGAATGTATGTCATTCTGGTGAACTAGTTGTCACTCAGGAGCAACAATCACAAATTGGAAGGTGTCTCTTTATTTAGTGTCATATGCCTGCTCCTTCCATTTTCTGGGAGGGTGACTGGGGTCCTGTCTGGGGGGTAGCTGGAAAGGGAGAAGCTGAAAGTGGAGGTACTGGGCATTCCTGGGGACCTGTAGCAATCAAAATGGGGGTGCCAAGTAGCAGGTGTGCCACAAACTCCACTTTTGGGATGGTTTTCTAAATTGGAAATTTTCTATTTTGGGCAGGGTCTCAGGAAGGCAATTTTTTCCCTCTACTTTACTTTAAAGAAGGAAGATCTTAAAGCTTGATTTGCTGCACCTAGAGTAGTTTTAAAAGCTCCAAATTAGATATTAGAATACACCTTAATTTAAAAACTTGTTTTAAAACCATTTCAGTTATAACCTATATATATATTTATTAATTAATTTGAATGTATTAATTGATAGTTTAGACTAATGTTTATTCATATGAGAAATGTAACTGAATTTAAATATATCTTCAGGTTAGTATCAAAATGTCAGATTAGTCACTAACTGTTTTTTTCCTGTGGAAAAACTAAATAAAAGCAAAAAACGAATCTATTTTTAGAAGTAATCACTGTAGATTAGTTTGAGAATGGAAGAATATAAACACCAGTTTAAAACCTCAGAAGGGTGTCCTGATTTTCTCTGCCATTAAAAAGTTCTCTTTTTAATAAATGCTTCTGAGGATCTATGACATATTTTCATAACATGCAGTGTTATAGCTAAAATATTCTAATTTCTAACTCTGCCCTGACGTTCCATTCATTGAGGAGTAGGTGAATGCAGTGAGTAGATTCTGATTCATTCTTAGCTTTCAGTGGTTGTGTTTTATTTTATTCATTATTTATACTTCATGCTGATCAGATAAAAGCTGGCCTGAGAAGCAAGCCGAGAGATACGTTGATTCCAATATGCAATGGCTGACAATAGATGTACAAAAAAGGTACAAGCACCTCACAGACATTATTATAGAATGACTTGATGACAGAGAAAGTTTCTTAAAGCACATTTTTTCTAGATATACTCATCCCCCCTAGGTTTTTAGAGCCTCTATCACTAATATCCTGATGTTATTTAGTTTTTGTGTGCTTGATTTTTAGTCTCTGAAAGTATTGCAGCCTGATAGATTTCTTCCTTGTTAGGCATTGCATTTAACAGCCTAAATATTACTATTAAGCCAGCTGCTGTATTCTACATATTCTGAACTCCACCCTAAATTATCCTGTTGAAAGCTAGGCAAAAGTTGTTTTGTCACTTTTAAAGTCCTGGTCATGACATGACATGACAGTATTTTGTTTGTAGTACCCGATATTTGTGATCCCCAGTCTTGAAGCCCAGCTGCTGAGAACTGGGAGGGATTTATCACTTTGCAATTTTTTAAAATGGCAAGCAGAAAGTTAACAAGAAAAGTATAATTCCTTATTCACATATATCTGTCTGCATTGATAATCTGGAATTGGCAAAAAATTCAAACCCAAGGCTTGTATTAATACAAGTAATGCTAAAGTTGGAATGGTGGGTAGAAATTTTCTCTTCTGGGGATAATATAAGCAAGAGCGAGGGACTACATTTTCATTTGCAGCTCTTACTGCATACAGTTTAATTACATATTGGTGTGCAAAAATTGTTGTTGGTCTAAGTGGACACTGTTTTATTCCTAGAAACATCCTTAAGATATATTCCAAGTTGCATTTGTTATTTCTGAAAATATCATAGATCTATATTAGATCTAAGATACACAGATCTATATTAGACGTTGCTGTTGATTTAATCAGTTTCCCTTTCTTTGTGCAGGACAGCATGAATAAGATTATTCTGTAAGTAATTTTCTTGTTGTTTTCTGAAAAGTTCTGTTCTGAATTAGCTCTACCTCAGGCTTAGTAAGTCTGACCTCAGCATGAAAGACAAGAGAAAGATCTTAAAATGTGTGAACAATAGCTAATCAAGCACAGTAATGCTGGAGAGCTTATTTTCTTGTTTATGTAATCTGTCTGGGCCAAACCAGGGTCTGATTCAACATCTAAGTTGGTGGCTGGCATTTTAATGCAGTATCCAACTCAAAATTTTCTTACACAATTAAACTGAGGGATTACTTAGCTTTTATTAATACCTTAGAGACCGAATTATTCAGTTCAACTGAACAACTTTTTGCCCTGTTCCATTGCCATGTCTGTGGAAGGATATTTGATCATTTTAGTCAAACAGCCTCCCCTCAAATAATTAGTCCTTACCAGATCTATCAGGTAAGTATCTGCATATGTTTGATAGGCATTAATGAAAAAATTGTATCCTTTTCTCCTAGTTGTATACGCTTGCAATAAATCCAGGTAAAATATGCATTGACATGATGTAAAAATGGTTTATTTCTATAGCTGTAAGATATAAAAATATCATTAGGAAAATAACAGATTTAATGACAACAGTTAGAAATATTCAAACTTTATCTAAGAGCCTAATTGTTTTCTTGCAGAATATTGTTTTAAAAATTGAAAGTTTAGAGAGGAGAAAGCTTTTCCCTCATCCCACTTTGCTTTGTTGTAATCAAATCCCTGCAGGGATACTCAGGTTTGGAGTTTTGATGGATTTTTGTGTACTGTGTTGGGCACCTCTCCCTCACCACTCATCTCTTTGGCACGTCACCTCAATTTCAAGAGTTTTCATTGCTCTTGCCTTACGCTAGTCTGCACCTTTCCTGACAAAGTCTCTGGCAATGCCTGTGGAACTTATTAATCTGCTCTTGCATTCCGTGTCTGTTTCCTATATCCATAATCAGAATTATCGACTCTAACTGTAAACTTGTGGAGATAAGTGCTGTTTTTCCTCGGGGCACTATCACAGTCTTGGTTTGGTCCACAGCACTGCTGCAGGGCTGTGTGATAATGATGATTAATGACTCCACAAAATCCCATTACCGCAGCTGGCTTGAAATGTTCCGGTGAACATTTCATCTGTAGATGCTGATTCACAGACCTCAAAATGTGCCACCAGAACCATCTTCAAAATGGAACCCCTGAGCTCCTGTCTGGACTCTGACAGTCTGCTCCATCTTTCCCCCTGCCAGCTTCCCGAGCCTCAGTTTCCTTGCCCCACCAGTGTGATGCTGCCATGCAGTCAGCTATTCAACTCTTACAACGGCACACGTCACCTCAGATTTTCCCCAATCAACCGCTGAACCCTTGCAGCTTTGCTCAAGAGGTATTGCAATTTTTTCTCTCTGCAGTGTTGAGTAGAGGGTATGTCTTTCAGTGTTAAGCATCTTCTCTGATGCTTTCTGTGTTGTATCAACCTATACAACAAACATATCTGGTCCAAACTTCTGCCTGAGATAAATACATAATGTTTGTTTCCAAAGGGACAAGTGAGTTTGTGCTGATTACAGCATACCACAAAATCTGGTGTTGAATCATTCATCAACATTCATAGAAACAAGTCAAGAACTGGCTTAGGACAGACTGCAGAGCATTCCTGGGAACCTGGGCTGGAGGTTGAATTAATCTAGACCCAAGTTCCAGCAATTTAGTTGGGTCAAATGGAGTGAGGAAGGTAAAGAATTTCAGAGGGTGACACAGTGGTCATAAAATGTGTAGTGTATATTGAACTCTACCTACAGGCAGTGTGGTAACAACTCTATCCTAAGCAAAAACCAGAGGTACAGATGAAAGACATGAAAGGCACAGGGCTGTTTTGTGAAAATTTGCTTTTGGACATTCTCTTCACCATAAGAGATAGTTAACATAGCCTGGAGAGCTCTGACAGACCTAAAGTGACATGCTTTGAAAACTACGGCAGAAGATCTGAACTGATAGGTAAAATGAATATAAAAAAAAAATGGGAAGAATTTCTGTGACTTTTCCCATGACTTTATTCTAGAATGAAAGAATGGATTCTTCCAGGACCAACCTTTCTTCTGCTTGGAAAGGCAGTATCTCCAGATAACAGGATATTCTGAGCTGGAAGGATAATGGTGGTAATGCAATTAAGAGTGAAGGGCCTATCCGGGGATTGAACCAAGGAACCTGGTGTTTTCAGCACCAAGCTCTAACCAACTCAGCCAAACTCAGCCAAACTCAGCATCCGCAAGAATTTTTTTCTGATGACACTTTGTGTTGTACCTGACATCTAAGTGCTGAAATGTGCTCCAGCCACTTGTCTTCAAAGTTAAATTTGTTCATGAAATATCTGCTGGGAGAATTGAGTTGAGCAATGAGGAATTTCTATTGATAAAAGTGTTTCAAGAGGTAAAATACACTACTTGTTCCTAGTACTTAAAATTCTCTCTAAATTAAGATTAGGAATCAGATTTCAAAGCTAACTGCTGTGAATAGTTATGCAATTAAATTTTAAATGTATGTTTGCTCATGTGGATTTGTCCATTCATTCATTTACAAAGGAGAAATGTTATCAAAGCTTTAAGCTGAATAAAATATTCCTCTAAAATCTCCTGTAGGGAATCACTAGAAATAAAATACTGCCTGCTGTATCACAAATCATTTCTGAAATATAAAAACTAATAATATCACGTAGAATCATTTCAGATTTATATATTAAACAAAATATCTTTGATATTTAAAGAGTAGGAGAAACTCTGAATATGCCAAGTTTTTCTTATAATTTTTCTTATGTAAATATGCTTTAACATAGCTTCATTCAGAAATCAGTGCCTCCTTGTTCCAAAGGATTAAATCTATATGGACAGAATTATGTCAGAATTTAAAAAGAAACTTAGGAAGCTATGCAAACTATGCTAAGAATGGCAGTAACCGTACCTAGTTAAGGTTCTGATTGATCTCTGGTCAGGAAGGCATAGTTATAATAAGGAATTTATTATATATAATTCTTAGCATGATGTTAGCTGATTAGTTAGAGGTATCTGCAATTTAGATGCTGAAGGAAACCTACAAGAGAGAACTTCTTAAAGAGCGATCAACTTGATGACTCCTTGGGTTCTGCTTAATGTGAAAGTGTCCTCTGTGATAAGTAAATCTCTTCCAGAGTAATGGAATAGAAGATTTTCAAGGAGAGTTTATATACATGGGAAACTTTTAACAATACTAATGTCAACGAGGCCCTACAAAACATTTAAAAAAATATATAGCTCAAACTCTTCAGTAAGGAATAGTAAATTAGATAAAAGATGTTAAATGAACCTGAGAAGAGAAAATATCTTGTTTCAGGTAAGGTACTGTTGTGCTTTAATCTGGTAGGCAACTGAACATCACACAGCCACTCACTCCCCTGTGGGATGGGTGAAAGACTTGGAAAAAAAGGTAAACATTTGTGGGCTGAGATAGACAGTTTAAAAGGACAGAAAAGAAAGAGAAAAATAATAATAATAATAACAATAATAATAGTAATAGTAGTAATAAAAGAGTATTCAAAGCAAGTGATGCACAATGCAATTGCTCACTCTCTGCTGACCAATCCCCAGTGTGTCCTCAAGCACCAGGCTAACATCTCCTTGGCCAGCTTCTCCCAGTTTTATTGTTCAGCACAATGACATGGGGTATGGAAATTTCCTGGAGTCAGTGAGGGTCAGCTGTCCCAGTGTGTGCCCTTCCAACTTCTTGGGCACACTCAGCCTCCTCAGCAGTGGGGTGGGGTTGGCTGAGGAGCTGAAATGTCTTTGACTTAGCAATAACTGAAACATCAGTGTGATTTTGATATTGCTCTTACCCTAAATCCAAAACACAGTACCAGCTAGTATGAAGAATATCAACTCTATCCCAGACAGAACACCTAAGAAGGTGGTTCTGTTCTCAGAACTTCTGAATTTAATATTTAAAAAATGAAAATCAAAATAATATTTTTCAGTTCAACATTCATTCAGACCTTCTCCTCATCTACAATGTTAGTGAATATGTGATCTCTTGCTAGTACTGCTCTTTTCAGGCATGTTTGATATATTCAGAAGCAGAACCAAAAGATATCAGAACTTCCTGGATAAAAGACAAGAAGCTTTTTATTATTATGGCTTAGGTATTCTATTTTTAACTGAATTCACTGAGTCTAATTCCTCACATATTTTAGTCTAGTTCCTAACAAACAAGTGCAACAAGGTCTAATACCAATTCCTCACATATTTTCTACAAAAATAATTTCTTTAATTTTTATTCTTTTTAGCAATGCCAATTTGACATTGGTTTTGTTTTCTGTGATATAAAAGAATCCTGTAGAAAAGTGCTTCTGCTGTTGAAGTGCAAGAATTGCATTGTGTCCATTGCCCAATTTAAAAAAATCTCAATCCTAAATGATTTGAAAAATCTGCTTATACTAGGAAAAAGACCCTAAAATGGCATTTTAATTAAAAATCTGTTTACTTGAGCAAGGACTGCAACATTTTTCTAGACTATATCTCATGAATTAATGTGAAAGGCATCCAATCTTCTGAAAACTGTCACACTTCTTTTAAAAGATGCTACACAAAAGTCAGGCACATACACAAGTGTGGATTAGAAATAGTCTTAATGGAGTAGGCATATCTTATTTTTATTTTCCATATGAGTAAATTTGTTCATTTTTCACAGATTAATGTGATAACCTTTGGCACATGTAGTTTTAATGTATTAACAAAACCGAGATAGATTTGTCATATAATTCCATTTCCATTTTTGCATGAATCCCTAACACTCAGTTACCTCTTTTAGTGTCAATGCAAATGTCTCTGAGAAGCTACAACTTATTATTCAGGAAGCATCCTTAACTGTATCAAAAGGCAAAACAGATGACTATAGTATATAGAAACAAGGTAGCCTTTATTTGCAGCAATTTGCCAGAAGCCCTTTATGAATTAAGAATTGTGCAACGATATTGAATAAAGAATTCAGAATTAACAATCATTGCAGGCCTCAGCAATTGCTACTCTGTCCTCAGCAATTGCATAAGGTAGCTTAAATTGAATTACTGGGTAATTTATTTTTTTTTTAATAAAAGTAAAACAATTTTTTTTTCATGTTGCTACTTGTTGTAGTGCTATTATATTTTTTTTTTTTGGTAAAATGTTCAAATAAAGACCAATGTAAACATCTAAGAAATGTGTGTAAGAAACTTTATACCAGGCCATAAGAAATGGAAATCTTTTCTTCTGTTGCTTCAAATTGGTTTTTTCTGTGATGTATCTGTGCACTGACATACCTACAAGAAATTGTTGAGAAGACAGATAAAGGAGAGGAGCTTTGGGGGACTGGAAGTGAGACTTAGGGATTAGCTGCAGTATGAATTAGATGAAGTGACTGTACACTATGATATTTTGAAAAGTAAGAAATAAATCAGGACTGATTAAATGAAAATTTCTTTAAGGAGGAAAAAATCCCTTATCTTCCTCCAGGTTCCACTATGACATAGAGTTAAGGAGGTTGTCCTTGTCCAGATTTTTTACCATGTTTAATTTAGTATTCTTTGTTGTGCTCTACTTCTGGCTTCAAGACAAATAATATATTTTAAACATACTTATCAGGAATATGAGAGACATGTCCAATGTGAAAGCTTTATTAATATTAATTAATGTACTTGACAGCTGAAAGTTGCAAGGGTTATGAGATATTTGCATGGAAAACATAGATGCAGTGCTGGTGAAAAGTACAGAGGGAAGAGAGGGAGAAATTTTTTCACTATCTGCAATACTATTATGAAAAGAACTGCTCCCCTGTTCCTCTGGAATTATTAATTCTGATTGGACTAAAATGCAGCTATGCTCATTTTATTACTAGCTATTACCAGCAAAAAAACACTCCTGGGAAAACGTTTGGATCGATTTATGTTAAATGCTTCAAATTACGAACAAGAAGTACATTAGCTTTCTCTTGTACAAATTATCACTGTATTTTCTTCTACCTTAAGGGACAGAAAACAGTAGTTCCTCTTGATTGTTGCAACTCTCCCGGTGCTGTGCTATGGTCCTCTTTCTAGGGCGCTCTTCCTGATGTTTAATATTGTTTCTTTGGTGTCTGTGTACTTCTGCTGTTATGAGATTTGGCCTGAAATAGGAAATTTCTTGTCTGTGACTGAGCCTATACAACACCAACTTTACTCTGCAGTATTTGATACAAACAGAACTATTCTTCTTTTTGCAAGACATGCAGAAGGTTGTAGTTAATGATGGTCTTGTCATTTTGCTGCCCAACTGTGACAACCATGGTTTAGCTATAGGCTAAATCAGAACCCAGAGAAACACAAGTTCTTTGGCTCAGAAATTCTCTAATCTTGCTGTGCCTGTTATTGATAGCTTTGTTGTTTCAGCAATTTCTGGTTTCTGTCAAATCCCCAGCAAGTTATTGAACTTTTGAATGTCATATCGTTGTAAAAGGCAAAAGGTCTTCTGCAGCATGTGTTGCCTTCTGGGATGTCACAGAAAGTTTTGGTCAAAATAATTGTCCAAGCCTGTGAGGCTTTGGCTGCAGAATCAAAGTAGCAAAAAAGGAAAGGAAAAGAATAAAATAAAGAAGGAAAAGACTGCAAATTTCTCAAAACCTTTCCCTTCATTCTCTTTTTAGAGGTGTGGAGGACTTAACAGAACTTTTAAATAGCCCAGATTACTTTCCACTATGATCCTTGCCACATAGTTTTTACAGTTAATAAATTGTTCACATTACAAGTATAAAGTCTGCTGGGAAGAAAAGACATCTGAATCACAGCATAAAATTCAAACTTTTTTGGTGTTGAATACATAGCTAGACTAGTTAATAGATTGTTTGGTGATCTCGCCATGATGATCTTCCTAAGAAAGGTTAAAAGATATTGGAAAAATTCCAGGACTGTGTAAGTGTTTAACATCAGAGGAACATCAGACTTAGAGAAAAAAGGGATGAAAAGCCTCAGGAAATAGCCTGGTTCATATTTCTATCTGTGATTAAGCCATACTAAAGTAAATACAAATCTGGTCCTAATGCTGGGCATATCTATAGCTCAAAGAAGATGATGAAATACATCTGAAGCATTTCTCCAAGACTAGTATGTTGGTTTCAAAAAGGAATTACATATCAATTGCAAACCTCTTGGGAATAATTGCAATCAAGTAAGTTGTAAACTAATTTTCTTTCAGGTCTAAATCTACAGACTGAATGCTAACTAGTTATTTATTACTGCAAGTACATACACACCTTTTGAGGACTTAATCATATACATAATTGTTTTAGTAATGAATACAAATTCCAAGAATAGGAAGGTATTAAAGAGTGCCATACATATTACACAACTTTCTCTTTTCAGTAGGTGAAACTGTAACCAGTCATCAACATCTTTACATTTTAGTACTGGACAACAAATGATCTCTTTTCAAAATTCCATAGTAGAGTAATTTCACGACCACAAGGTGCACCAGACTATAACGCACACCCCCCGGGAGTTGGCAAATTTCGCAACTTTTTAGATCAGAATAGGTGCACCAGACTATAAGGCGCACTTATTTTTTGCCGCGAAGATCCGTGCCGCATGCAACTAAGTAACTAATTAGTAATGGAATCCCACAATCGTGGAGTTTACTGGCAGGTGCTCAAACATTTGCACACACATTTGCAAACATTTTTCACAGATTGGTGTAGCCTTTAAATGCAGCTCAAAGTGCCCTCCCCTTGTGTGGGGCCCGGCACTCCCACCTGCCCCCGGCTGGTGAAGCGCATTTCAGGGCGGCCACAGCTCACACCTCAGAGGTGCTGTTGTTCAGGGCGGCTCAGGACCGTCCGTGGCTCGGGGCGGCGCGGCGCTGCCCGCCCCCTCTCTCCCTGTGCGGCTGCCGCTGGCCGGGGGCTGGGGGCTGGGCAGTCCCACTCAGCCCGCCCGGCCACCGGGGGTTGGGACCAGGGGTTGGGCGGTGCCGCCCAGCCCGCGCGGCCGCCGCTGGCCGGGGGCTGGCCACTTCTGGCCCCCCTCGCGGCTCAGCTCACGGCTTGCACTTTTTTTTTTGCAGCGAGGAGCTGCGCCACGTGCAACAAAGTAATGAATTACTGGCAGTTTGCAAACATTTTTCACAGACTGGTATAGCCTTTAAACACAGCCCCAGGTGCCTTCCCTGTGCTGTGGGCACCCACACTCCCGCCCATCCCCGCCCCCGGCACCGGCTGGTGCAGCTCGCAGCTCCTGGCTACCACTGCATGGCCGCAGGTCCCAGCTTCCTCTGCCCGGCGGCTGCAGCTGCCATGGGCCCAGGCACTCCTGCCCGGCACTGGCTGGCGCAGCTCGGCTTGCGGCTCTGCTGTCATGGCAGCTGGCGGCTCCTTTGCCCCATGCCCGGGCTGCAGCTGCCGCTGCCAGACTATAAGGCGCACTTCTGGGTCCGGGGGAAAATTTTAGTCAAAAGGGTGTACCTTATAGTCAAGAAATTACTGTAATTACCTGTATGCCTAAAAGTGTTCTTTTGAGAAATAATGTAGTATTCTATATTTCTTTAGAATACATAGGGAGAGCCTTCATTCCAACAGATTTATCTAGCCAAAGATAAGCATTATTAAGTTATATAATTAAGATTTAACAACACTCCACAGATCTTTTCTCTTTTTGTATTTTTCATGGCGAATTTCAAGTACAGCATATCTTTTTATTTTGTAAACATTGAATAACTGCATTTTAATAACATAACTAAGCAGTTTCATGGTAGCAAGAAAATGAGTGTCTAGAGTTCAGTGCAAGTTGTGTAAGTTGGCATGAACTTGTTGGACTAGTTTCTCTTGCTGAATTTACAATAGACTGGATTGCTCACACTGTTCTGTCTGCTAATGTTCATCCACCTAAATTTCATATAGGAACCACTCCTGAAATACTCTGAAAATTGATTTTTTTAGATTTTATTGTTCTCATAAGCCATCAATTTTAGCTGACATTTTTTTCAGTTGAAAATATCAATTAGGGTCTAAAGCACAATATTTGCTTTATAATTTTAAAATATGAAAACATTTTTTTTAAATAACAGTGCATGGGATGAGTGGATGTTCTCTAAACTACATATGCAAAACTAATAGTCATGGTTTATTCTGCTAAAGGAGAATATGTTGAAGAACTACTAGCCTTTTAATTTCAATGGTGTTCCCTGGTGAGTATCTGCTTATCTATAGCTTAGCCAGTTTCCAAAAGATTGAAGGCAAGCAGAGTTCTATCTGAGTGAAAGCTGGAAAAAGTTTAAGAAGACTGAAGTATTTTTCTTTTTAGCTTGATTTCATGTTGTAATGACAAGCTCACTGGTAAAAGGAGCCAGAGAAAAACAAGCCTATAGGTACAAACAACAGTTTAGTAAATACAATGTACATATTAGAAAGCCACGTGAAACTGGCAGCATTAAGCAAAATGTGTGTTTCTGGGATGTTACTGAGTAGATTTATTCACTGTACCATACAAAGACTGTATGGATGTTTCTATATTTTTATAAAGAGTGCTGCAAACAGTCTTTACTTGGGAGGAAATTATCTAATTAGACCTTGCAGGATATTAAGAAGTCAAATGGACAAACATCCTTTTGGAGATGCAGGTAGATTCAGTGAAGGGACAGTCTGCTCTACTCAAGGATTCTTTACATCTTCTAATACCTCAGTATCCAGGATATACACAATTCTCTTATGAAATGTGCACCCTTCCACTGACACAGAGCTAGTGTATCTCTGCACATCAAGTTTTTGTACTCTGGGAGAACACAGAAAATGGTACTTGGCAAGAAAATGAATTATCTGGAGAAAAGCTAACTTTCTGAGATACCAATCTTTAACTTTACAATTGTTTCTCTAGAGGAGAAAAAGATAAAACCAGAATGTACTGTAAAAAGAGATTCTATGTTTCACACTATTTCCCTGTTGTTTTCATCCTTACCATGAACACAGAGAACCAGAAGTGTTCAATATTGTCATCAGTTTTCCGAAATTGAATGGCCATTTTTTATATGCTCAAACATAGACCCTTTCTAATTTGCTACTAGAAAAACTCATTGAAATCCAAATAGCTCTAATCACAGATGTTAACTACAAAGACAAGGATATGACAGGTTATAATGCAACATAGATGATATTTTCAAGTGAAATTGCTTCTGGTGGGAAATTTTATTCTATTTAGGGTTAGTTCTAGGCTGTAATCCAAGCTCACTGTGGTCTACTACAAGCTGTCAGATATTGTTTTTATGCTGTTACCTTTCTGTGCTTAAGGTGCTTGTCTGCATGTTAACTTCACTTCTAAACGACCAAGATGTCCTAAATCTTATTGTCACCTATTGATGATGAAGGAAATTGATAACCTGATAATGGCCACTTGTAAAGGGACTTAGAGAGAGAGGGAAGTTAACTACTAATACTAAAAGCATTTGTTGTTTCTTGATTATCTCAGTGAAGTCACATCTATCAGCAAGAATTGCATCCCAAAGATACAACCCTCTACTGTGGTCTGGCTGTTTCTTGGCTTCTTGAATTTGCTGTAATTCTCTGATGATAGCTGGAAAATGAAGCAAGCAAGTTTTCCTGCTTTTTGCCTAATCTGAGAGACTACTGAACTCCAAGACGATTTTTTAGAAATCAGAAAAATGTGGTTTGTTTCTGTGAAGCCATTACCTAATAAGGTAATCTGAATTTCATGTCTCTTGTCTGTTCACTGGCTGTAGTAGATGCTGTTGAGTTTTTTACCTGAGTATCAGGATGTGCCCCATGCTGAGGAAGCACAAATACTGCTCTTTGACTATTCCTTTTCCTTTTGATGTCCTTTGATTTCAAAAAAAAACCAAGAAGCTGTTGAGTTTTTCTTCGATTTTATGTAGTTTCTCCAGCTGGCTTGCTATTTCTCAGGGTATGTTTCAAGACAGATGGGTTTGGAAAAATACAGGTGTGGAAAGAAAGTTGTCAGAGATTTCTGTGCTTAAATTTGCTATGGTTTTTCCTTTTTTTTTTTCAATTCTTTGGGATGGGTTTTGCGTAACGTGACTAGATTATGGCAGCTGAAGTATCTAGTTGTTTTTTGTGATTGTTACCCAAGCCTATACAGCCCAAATAGAAATAACTGGAAAAGCATCTTGACAGTCCAACCAAAGTCAAACTTTGTATTTGAATAAAAATAATAATAATAATTACTCATACAGTGAGGAATCTTGGATAAAAAACTATTTGTGCTCTTAACACTAGATTAATATAAGGTGTTCAGAATGAGAAAATATTGAAGAGTATTCCTAGCGAAATGTGTTAACCTCAACTTTAGTGGCTGATATCAGCACTAAGGAAATTTTAACTGGTGTCATTGACTTGCTTTCAGACTGGAAAGGGAAAAAAAAACAACAGTGAGTCTGTGGAGAGAATGCTGGTACAGAAGAACTTCATTTTTTATTCATTTCTTTACTTTCCCAAAGAGAATTTCTTGTATTTTTCTTTTTATATACTCATTTCATTTTTCATCATTCATCTCTTGCCCTGAGATAATGTCTATTAATTGCAAGCAATCATTTGGGCACAGGTGCAACTGATTTTACTATCTCACTTATTCAGTGGCACCAGCTGTCACTATTTATGGTAAATCAGTTATTAAAGGTAAAAAGAATATTTCAAATACTCTTAGTGATAAAGGTAATGAGTTACAGAGGAAGAAAATATAACGTAAAATATAACGTAACAACACATGCGATGGTCAGCCCTCAAATTTTGTGAGATAGAAAAGTTTAATTAATCCTTATCAGCTGCGCATTATGTCAGTGAATACAATTCATTTTGTAGCGACGTGCAAAAACCTGCTATCCTAAGTAGTCTCAGAACTAAGTCTCATAAATCAAAATAGAGAATTTTTTTGAGGATGAAGTCAATGATCAAAATTGAGTGTCGGCACATAGCAAAATTGCTGTGATCACATAGGTCTACAGTGTGTAGCCTTGGTACTTTTTTGATTCTCTGTAGCAAGGCTCACAAGACCCAGTGGGGGCAGGCAGCAAGTTAGAATAATTAAGATTCTAGTGACAATAACAAAGATAGAGCAGAAAGTCAGATTAGGGAAGTGAACAGCTCATGAAAGTGGATGATAACCAGTACCTCCAAACAGTAACATTGCAGACAATTTCTAAGTAATCTGGTGTTCTAGTTTGTCTGTATATCTTTTTGCTTTTCCCATGAAACTGATGAATGACAATTTGGAAGGAGCGAGATTTGTTTCGTAGATATTCTTGATTGGCCAATTTTTTCTGCTGTCACTCTCACATCTCTTAACTAATGGATCTGATAGACATTCTGACAGTCCAATCAAGGAAGATCAACTGCTAAGGCAAACTTGCAATTCAACTTAATAACTACTGCTTCAAACTTATCAGAGAATGCTTATTTAAACTAACAAATAGTTGATAATTACGAACTTCTGTATGAAATAATAATACAGAAACTTGCAAACCCACATATTTAAGTGACATACTGTTCATTCCTTAAGCTATTCCAATTTACTTTGAGTTTGAGTGACTCAACCACCAGCTTGTACTGCTGAATCTGCAGAAAATCCTGCATCAGTCCAATCCTTCATGGTCTTCAGACCATGAAACTTCATTATACAATAAAAATAGTCTGGTTTTGGAATACAGCTGATGTTTGTAGCACTCCTTCCAGATGATGGCAGCTCAGGATTGAAGGCTTGTAGCAGTCAGGCAGCCCATGAATTCTTGAATGCCTTTAGTGCTTCTTACATGTTTTATCTCTCATGCTTTTGTTTTTCTCATCCTTCTTTCAACAGTTCTAGCTGCCTTTCTCTTCTCTTTTTCAACCTGGTCATTCTTATTGCCTGACTTGCATCATTCTTCTTTCTGGTCTGTTCCTTCTCTCTAACCCAGCTCTGTACACCAGCATTACTACTTTGGAGGATAGAGATAGGTATCTTCTACGGGCTGTAAAACCGACAGTCTGGCCTTTAAAAAGTCTATATTATGTTCAGTTTCTTGCCTCTTCCCACCTCTCCTGCAAAATTGAATAGTTGCTTTCATTCTGTATGCTCTCTGTGGCAAGTACAACCGTGCAGAAAAGTTGAATGATAGCCATGTATAGGTCTGTAAGTGGTTTATTTGTTTGTAAAACTGAAAGTGCAATAGATGTATATATTTTGAAAAATATACCTATGTGCAAACCTTTTTTACACTTGTATGTGTTGCAATTTCATCTGATAAATATACATTTCTATGGGATTTGTACTAGTAGAAAAAAAAAGAGTTAAGTTATGATACATTGTGAACTGTTTGCAGAGAAATAGAGAACATCTTTGGCTGACACTGCAGCAAAAATGACTAGAAAGAAGAACAGAGGAGTTGTGTACACATGTTCACACAAAGATTTTGTTTTCATTTAAACCTTTTTTGGCTGATTTTTTTCTTTTTTCACTCAGAAATGCTTTCTAAGTACTCAGTTCAAACATTTTTCTAGTGCAATATAATACCTCATTCAGTGATTGTGCCTGCAAAAGCTTTTAAGGACTTGAAAATTTAGTAATATATCTCCATAGATAGACCTTCTATTGCAAGCATTATTGTGAAGCTTTTCCTTTAGGACCACTTCACAGTAGAAACTGGTAAACCAGGATTTTTATCATTCTATAGCTAGAAATGGATGCTAGTATGTTTTAAGAAATACTCTTACGGCTTTTTATTATGGGAAACTGTCGCTTTTTAAAGGTATGTGTACTTATGGTTCTCTATTTTCCTTCACAAATGGCTGTGGAAACTGAAGTGACAAAAATGAAGTACCAACATTTTCCTACTCTTCTGAAGATAAATATCTCATTAGTGAAGAACACCACTTTTAGCTGTCCTATTCTTGACTGGTGTAATATGTGCACATTTTTTGTCTCCAGTTTTCTCTATGGAGTTTATTAATTTTGTTTAGTCACTTATACTTTTTTTTCACATTGTAGCCAGGGAAATTTGTATTTCAGACCCATGCAACTTAGTTCCCCTTATGTAGAGATTGAAATACTTCCACGCAATATGTTAATCAGGATGATATTGGTTCTTGAAATCTCAGTTACACTGCCAGAGCAGTATTTTTTTGTAATATTTCAGTCTTCAAAATATATCTAATATGTCAGTAGAAACTAAGCCTAGTAGTACCATTTTAAACAAGAAGGCTTTTTTTCCTTCCTGCCTTGTCCTAGTTCAGAAAAATAATGCCTTTTTGTATATAGACTTCATTTACCACCTCCAATCCAACTTTTCTAAAAATGCATGTCATTTTCCTAGACTTTTTTTTTATTTTATCTTAGCTTTCGCTCAGAATAGAGCTTTCCTTGTTTGCTTTTCATTCCTGCTGGAAACTTGATCTTGCAGCTGACACAGTTTATAGTGAATCAAAATACTGTGTGCAAACTTGTGAGTCCTAAATTCAGATTGTTATCACTGTATTTTAGTTTATATAATTGTAAATGCCTGAGCAGCCCAGGTATCCCACCATGATCTGAACATCTTCTGACATCCCTGTGGTGGCCACTGCAGTTTAGATTTAGAGGTAGTGAAGCTGGATTTATCTGCTTTTTAGCTAGAGGTAAAAATAAATAAGTATAAAAAAACTCACCACCAAACAGTTCAATCTGAACACTTGTATTCTGCTTAAGAACTGGATGCACAGTTTTCCCCTAGTTCCTATCTCAGTAACAATTGATGATTTTAACAAACAGCTTTCACATTGCAAAATACTTACAAACAGAAAAGGAGTAAACCACTATGTTAAGTAAAAATTTAAAAAGTCTGCCAAACAACACATAAACTCCCCACTTTAAATAAATTTTGTAATAAAATAAATCTGTATAGAAAGAAATGTTTACCTTTTACTTTTGTGGTCACAAGTTTTAAAACTGATTTTCATTATCATTTGTGTTTGAAAAGCTCATAGTGGGTAAATTCACCTCATGACTTAAAAGGCAGATGTGGAGCAAGGGAACAGGTTCCTACTTGGAGTGAAGACTGTAACAGTGTTTCATGCCTTTTTTTTTAATGACAAAATACTCACTTCTTCTCTGACTTTTATTTTCCATTTCTCACAATTTATTGTGTCAAGTGCTCATGGAGATACCAGCTAAGACACTATTACGTAATTTAAAAGTAGGGAAAGTTAAGACCATAAACTTCAGAATTGTGTGTGCAAATTGGGTTAAACTACCATCATAAAAGCTTCTTCCATGGTTCTAGTTTCTGAGGAGGCTAACAAAAAGTGAGAGTAGGTTTATTTTTTTTGCTCTCTATGTAAGATGAAAGTATTCAAATAGTAAAACCATAGAGGAGCAAGTTTTCAATGTAAAAATAGTTTGCTCTTTCATTTTATACTGTATTCCTAAAAAAGTTAGGAATGGAGTTCTAAACACATTTCTATTAGTTAAAAGTATTTTTACTCTTTCAATTCAGAAAGATATATTCAGATTCCATCACAATAAATTCTAATTCCATGTGCAGAATTTTTACACAGGAATTAGAAATATTCTTTTCCTTTTCCCACTGCATTCAGTTGTTTACCCACAATTTTCCTTTTTAATTTTATATTGATACTTGGTTTCGTCTTGCAGAGATTTCAGTAAAATAAAGAATTTGAAAAAAAAGCACCTTAAACATCACTGAAGTACTTTCATTGCCATCTCCATGGCAAATCTGCTGAATGATTTTCAGCAAGTACGACTTTATTCCACAGCTAAACAATAGGCACTAAAATCTTAGTAAGAAACAATAACATTAAAAGAGTGATGTATTAAATTAATTTCACTTACTGTATCTTCTACCCAACATGATAACAGGATTAAAAAAAAATAATTGAATTACCAAAAGAAAGAGCATGCTGACTCTAACTCTTTTATTTCTTCTGTCTCCCAGCATGGTCTTGGTTTCTGTTTGGAAAGATGCAGTCAGAAACTCCCTGTGAAACAGAACTGTCTGCCTGAGATATCTTAAATCCATTAAAAATATTCAAGCAGAGAACTGCTTTCGCTCAGCAGGATTTAAAGGACATTGACAAGAAAATAGGAATTTCTAAATTTATCTAATTTGCTCTTGAATTGAAGCCGTATCTCACAAAGAGGAAAACACACTGCATTTGCCAATGTCAGAGCTTTTCCTTTACCCTGAGTTAGCTTAATATAGCAATGTTTAATCAATGAATCTGCACAGACAATAATTCACTTGTTACTCATTATTCGAATTTGGAGCAGGATGATTTCCATAGATACAAAATATCCACTGATCCTAATAAAGTCAGCACAAGTTATAGGGGTTTCCTGGTGCTGATAATGGAGCCACAACATTTTAGGGAAATATATATAGCAAGGCTGTTTAAAAAAATACAACATAAGGCAGTGTTGTCAGATTCTGGCAGAGACAGCTAGACAAAAGTCTTATGCAGACTAGGAGCACAATGATAAGTTGTTTCCATCTATTATAATTCTGGGTCCAGAAAAATTGTTACATAAATTACTTTGGTTT
The DNA here is from genome assembly GCA_013186435.1 of Turdus rufiventris. NCBI lineage: Eukaryota > Metazoa > Chordata > Aves > Passeriformes > Turdidae > Turdus > Turdus rufiventris. The sequence continues at coordinate 1,993,086 of PYHW01010620.1, read as the reverse complement.
GCTTGCTTTGCATCTTTGCAAAAAGTATTTTAAAAATACAGAAAAAAGTGTATTCCACAGCTAAGAATTTAGAAACAAATGACTTAAGAAATTCTTATGGCTGCTTGCCAAGAAAAATCTTTAAGCTTTCCTTTTCAATGTCTGTTGCTAGCAGATGAGGTTCAGTTCTTGTTTGAAGTGTGCTCTCTGCTCTGAAATTCTCAGCACCTCCAAAAATAGTACTTCCTAGTCTTTCCTGAGCTGTGACTCCTCTGCTGCTTGCAGTTCTGATGATGTACTTCACTCTTGGATATTTCTGTGACTGTGGAAATCTGACAATACTTTTTAAAATGAGATCATCTCTGGTTACATACAACGTAAAGACCTTTGCCAGGGATGGGCAAAATCAAAGTTAGATTACATTTATCTTCTATCTCTGTATTAAGTTGAATGCAATTTTTCTGTTCCTTGTAAGATTTGTCTGAAAGAAGGAAACTTCATACTGGGGTCTTTTCCAAAGAGATTAACAGCATTTCATAGAGATGCATGATACTGTTTGTCCAGAGGAATAATCAATACCATTAAACAGTGACAAACAGTACTTTCTTTAGTTAGATTTTTTTAGTTCTAAAAATTTAATGAAGCACTGCTAAGCTCTTGCTATGAGCTTGCTCTCTTGCTGTTACTATGTATTTCAAATATTCAACATCGACAAAGTAACTGCATATGTAGATTTAGAGATGAAAGTTCAGCATTTGAAAATCAGTTGAAGAAGTTAATGATATTTTATATCTGAAAACCTGCCCAAATAAGGACCAGCTTTGTATTTTTCTGAGATAGCTACCCTTTATTTAAGAAACAAAACACCACAAAAAACAACCAAAACCAGACCCTACAAAGATAAGAATTTCCACAATCCATCTGTGCAATCTATTCTCTTAGTTCTTTATATCATCTTTAAAAATATTTCCCTAATGCCTAACTTAAGTTCAAATATGATCCCTTTATTTTATGGTCTAATCAAGCATTAACAAGATTTGTTTTCTCCTAGTAGGTTTCCCTGAAGACTGTTGTGTGATTCTGTATCAGTTTACCCTTCAGTTCCAAGCTGTCCAGACAGGGACTCTCATCATAGTGCCTGTCCTCATAGCCCAGTCAGTTCTTGATTCCTGTGAGCTGTAACAAAGTGCAAAAGGAACACTCAATGCACTATTGCTCCATCCTCCTGGATTCCTAGCACCCTACTAGGTAGTATCTGAGCTGAATATATTAGTTCTACTGTTAAAGAGCAATGGAGTGAAAATTGAAGATGAGACTCTTGCTTTTTCTCATAAATATCAGCTTCTTATATCCATGTATTTATTGAACCAAAAGGTTTGCACAGAAGTTCTGAGTTAGTTACGAGCTGACAGCAAGCTGTTATGCTGCATTTCTTCTACAGCACTGATCTTCTCAGATTGTTACCTAGAGACATTTTGAAAATCCTCTATGGTTGTGCCCTAAGATGGGACAAAAATATCTTCAATTTCCTGGCATAAATCAATCTGATGGGAATGTTATTGCAAATAACCATATCATAACAGAACATGTGCTGATGTTTCTGCAGAACTCATACCTTCCTATCAAGCACAACCTCCTTAGTTTTCTGCAAGATAAAAATTATATTAACAGACTTATGTATGCTGGTCAGAGTCTGGAAAAAATAATATTTGTGAATTTGCCTTAGGAGGGATTTTAGCAATTTCATGGAAATATATTCTTATCATGGTGGAAAGAGTTTCTTTTAGTAGCAAGGGAGAAAGGAAAAAATACTATAGAATTTTTTGTGATATTATACTAACAGGATTTTCTCTGATTTCTGTTTGTAGTTATGATTTTGCAGTGCTTGAATATAAATTTAAGCCTCCTTTTTCTTCCATTATGGGTCAAAACTTAATATTCTTGACACCTCTCTGGAAATCTAATTCTGTATGCATTTGTAATTTGACTTAGAACTTATTTGAAAAGGCTAGTTCATCAGTTTGATCTCTGTGGGTGGTCACTAAAAAAACCCACACCCATAAAAGTGAGAAAGATGAGCTTGTGTTTGACCAGGTTATTTTGTTCCTTGCTAACTATATTTAAGTGCACTGATAACTGCTGCGCAACTGTCTAGCAAATGCAGCAACTATTTTGTTAATCAGTTTAAAGTTAGCAAAGAAGGAAAGCTGTCATGTGTCATTTTCCAGAATGGAAATCTGTCTGACTCAGCCGTAGTTCTCTAAATATATGTTTGTAGGAAAAACAAGGTGTTTGTTTCCCTCAGGAAGATACAATTTCCCTAGTGGCTTCTTCTGGGTTTTCATTGTGCTCTTTGGTATGATTTTAGTCTTCAGGATTTTGGCTGCTTCTATCTTCTGATTTACCTATTTTTAAATGAAAATTGCACTGCTATCATAGTAATTGAAAGTAAAATGACCTGACTAGTGTATAGTATGAAAAAGGAAATGCTAAAAATACCCCTTGTTCTTTCTTATTTTCTGTTTCCTAAATTACTTTTTCTATGTTGTATCCTTTCAGGTCTACCATGATAATCAGTCAGGGTGCTGAGAAAATCCAAATATTAGCAAAACAATGAAACAATGATCAGAAAAAGAGGAAACTGCTTTGATGGAGTACTCTCTGAAAGTAGGCTGTGCCCTATCTCACTCTGGTAGTCTGACCCTGGCTGGATTCCAGGTGCCCACCAAAGCCATTGTAATACTCCATTCCTTGGCTGGACAAGAAGAGAATATAGAACAAAAGAAACATGGGAATGGGGATTGCAGTCATTTGTCTCTGTTGTTTCTGCCTCTGGTAAAGTCTTGCTCCTCTCTCCACTTGCTGCTGCTGTGAAAGGTGTCTGAGGTTTTTTCCCTCCCTTATTAAGTATGTTATCCCAGAAGGGATACCACCATTGCTGATGGGCTTGTCCTTGTCCAGTCAGATCTGTCTTGAAGCTGGCTGACATTGACTCATTTGGACATAGAGGAAACTTGACACAGAGGACACCCTGTAGTCTCTGTTCCCCTCCAACCCCTCTAAAAATCTTTCCACACAAGCCAGTACCATGTACCTGTGCCTGGGCTCTCCATGGTCTTTGCAGTTGTGAGACTGGAGGACATTTAGCAGGCTGCCTAGGGTGGCAGCTGTGCTAATGCCAAAACAGAATCAAATGCTGTTATCTCCTTCTCTGTTGTTATCAGGGGCATTGGTACAGGCCCAAAGCTCTTTCAAATGAAATTGAGGTGAGGCTTCTTGTTTAGGAACAATAATATTTCTTCCACTTCCATGCAACAAATTTCCCTTTTGACTGGAACAAATTATGTAGTTCTCACAGCAAAGAGAAGTGAAAGAAATGTCAGGGCTATCATCCAAGGTGGAATTCAATTCTTACCTTTTCTGTTACAGAAATTTGAATCAGAACTATTATCTCTTCTATGGAGACTCTGTTTACTGAACATAAAGTAATACAGTTCAAGTGAAATTGCTAATGATTTTGTATGGAAAGGCTGGTTGGGAAAATATGACTTTGTAAGAGATGATTCTCCTTTAGTCAGAAGTAGTTTCTCTTACTCCACACTAAAATAAATGCATTTGTATCCTTTTTCCTTAGGCATTCAGTGTTAAACTCAATTGTTCATATTATCTAGATCTGCATCTGTGCTGTATTCTCTTCCTTGAAAAGCCAGAGCTGCATGTATGTGTGGTTCACATGGACTTTCTAGAGGGAAGACACAGGTAGTCAAATGTATTTCTTACTGTTTTTCTTATGATTTGGATTTACTGTACTCCTAACTACAGCAATGTAACTGTTATACACTAAAACGTTCACTGTGTGCACCTAAATATTAACAAGCAGAAAATTTATACCAAACCTACTCATTTGTATTTGTCAGGCATAATATGCAAATTTCGAAAATGTTTCAATAAATTTTGAATATTCACACGATTTTTATTCTTAGGGGAGTGAGTGTGGGATGGAGAGATATTTTCTAATAATAACCTCTTTTCCAATTTTTTCCCTGTATTCTGACATAATCTTTGCACTGAGCCAGCAGGGTGATTTTGTTCTGAACTTAACAGGCAGGTTATTCTATTTAATCAACTGTGAGAAGTTAGGCATTTCATTTCCTGTAAAAGCTGAGTTAGTTTTTTATATCTATCAATAAGCTCTTTACATCTTTTTCATATCTATCTATCTATCTATCTATCTATCTATCTATCTACCTATCTATCTATCTACCTACCTATCTACCTATCTACATATCTATCACTATTATCACTGTTATCACTAGATAAATAGATAGATAGATCTATCTCTGAGAAGGTAAAAAATACTAGTATACTAGTACAAACAGCCATGGACATCAATTGATCCTGGAAAGGGATGGAATTAGTTTATTTGGGTCAGATCCTTGTGATGGAAAGCAATTAAAAAGAAATTTATAGGCCCTTCCCAATATTACCTCTCCTATTGACTACATTACTTTGTAAATGCTGGTGTATCATTAATCTTCCTGTACACATAAATAATTAAGAAATTATGCATTTTTCCCACAGCCTAAACCACATTAACAATAAATATATCAGTGCACAAGTAGCATGGAAGATTAGATAACACTGCTGTACCTCAGGTCTTCTGTTTTATCCTTCTCCAAATCTACACAGTGATTCATTCACATGCGTATGTGATTCTCCAGTCTGACCAAACCAAGGCTCTCGGTGTGTGCACCTTCACAAATCACTACCTATTTCTTTCTGAGGCTAACTAGAAGGACAAAATCTGTTGTTTTTGTTGGGTTTTTTTTTTTCCTTTTCAGTGTAAAGAAAAATGAGAATCCGATTCTTCCTTTGAGGCGATAGCATTAACAGTCAATATTTTATTTTCAGAATAGGAATTAGTTTTAAGAAAATGAAAGCATATACTTAAATATGTGCTTCAAAAGATGTCTAATGAAAGTGATGAGAGGAATTAATTTCATTGTAGTGGTCAATACTTTTTTAATGAATAAACTCCTGCAGTTATTTCTCTTTGAAACTGAAGTATATCTGAACTTTTTGAGAAGTGGAAGAAGAAGGTTGAAGCAAAATCATGGGTATGTGACGAACAGTGTGAATTTCTCACATCTCCTTTTTATGAGTGTGAATGGCTCCTTTCTTCTAATAACTTTGATTCTATTCATTTAGGAAATTTTCACTACCTCAAAGCAAACACCATTCCTTTCCAAATTACTTCTCTTTTAAAAAAACTCAACGAAGTGATGTCTTCCTAATTTTGTTTGTTTCCCTTGGCAAATATTTAGTAATTTCATGACTAAAAGGTGCACGCTTTTGACTAAAATTTTTCCCCAAACCTGGAAGCGCGCCTTATAGTCCGGTGCGCCTTATATAATGGACAAAGTTGCGAAATTTGCCAACCCGGAAGTGTAAGCCGCAATGGGGGGGCGGTGTCTCAGGAGCAGCGAGTCACGAGGAGGGGCAGGAGTGGCCAGCCCCTGGCCAGCAGGAGCCACACAGGGAGAGAGGGAGTGGGAAGCGCCGCGCTGCCCCGAGCCGCAGATGGTCCTGAGCAGCGGGTGGCCCCGAGCCGCCCTGAACCCCAGCAACCCCAAGGTGTGAGCTGTGGCTGCCCTGAGCCCCGCCTCGCCAGCCGCGGGCAGGCACGAGTGCCAGGGCCTACCCACACATGGGGAGGGCACCTGGGGCTGCATTTAAAGGCTACACCAATCTGTTAAAATGTTTCCAATTTGAGCACATGCCAGTAAACTCCACGATCACGGGATTCTGTTACAAATTAGTTTGTTGCACGCGGCACGGATCTTCGCTGCAAAAAAAAAAAGTGCACCTTATAGTCTGGTGCGCCTTACATAATGTACAAAGTTGCGAAATTTGCTGACTCCCAGAGGTGTGCCTTACATTCCGGTGCACCTTATGGTCATGAAATTACTGTATTTTCCTAAAATATTATATGCATAATAACCCCCAAATTTATTTCATATTCACCTCATGCACAGAGGTGCACATTTATCCAAAGTATGCTATTGCTCCCTGGTTTATATGAAGCCATGCATGTTGTTACAGTCTTCACAAGTACAGCACCTTAGAGATATAGAATGAGAAAAAAAAAAACAAAACATAGCCCACAGTCACCGACAGATAAGCCCACAATGGGTGCCAAAAAGTTCAGTGTTGGGTTAACCTTAGCTGAGTGCCAGTGCCCACCAAGCTGGCTCTATTGCTCCCCTTCCCAGCTAGACAGGGGAGAGAAAATAATATGGAAAATGTTAGTTTGCTAAAGCAAGAGCTTGCATTTGCACAAGGAAATTAAAAAAAAAAAAAAAAGAATAGAAAGAAAAGGGTTTATCTCACTTCCCATCAGGGAGTGACATTTAGCCCCTTTCCAGGAAGCAGGGCTTCAGCATACGTAGTGGTTGCTCCAGAAGGAATAAAAATGCTCGTTTTCTCTCCCTAGAGACATGTTCTGCCACAATGCAGTAGCCCAGATGAGTTTACCTGTGAGTTTGTGTTGCCAACTGCTGTGTTTCTGCTGCCACAGACACCCCTATATGGCATTAGCCACCATCCAGGAGTCAGCATAAAGTACAGGCCACTTTTTCTTCTTCAGCAATCTCTAGGGCTAGTTAGATGGCTTTCACTTCCACAAGCCTGCTTCACTCACCTTCTGCTCCAGCGGTCTCAATGACTTGTCCTGTGCAGCTTTCTGATGGTTTCCTACCACAGCAGGACCCATCAGTAAATGCAGCATAGCCTCTTGCATCTTCTGATAACTCATTACATGGTGGTGCACTTTGGGCACGAGTCACCTTCTCAGACAATGCTCCAAAATCCCTGTCTTTGGCCAGGTCATAGTCTCTTCTAGGATTCCTGAGCAGTTGGGTTTCCCTAGTCAGGCTCTGTGTAATCAATGCCACCTACTTACTCCATGTAGCACGGGTTGTGTGATGTGCTGAAAGGGTGTTTCCTTTGAACATCCAGGGTAGCACAAGCAATTGCAGTGCCAAGTTCCCTCCCTCACCTCTGTGAATCACATATTTAACAATAATAATTGAAATCCATATTTGTTACACAGAGGTTACAGTATAACACAAATTATTAATAAACATAGTAATGACAGAAAGTGGTGATCGGTTAAAATTTTGAAGATTGCTGCTGATGGTAACTGACTGCAAAAGCAAATTTGAAGCAATATAGATGCAAGTTTCAATCACCAATGAAAGTCAGCTGGAGTTAATCATTTAGTGCTCATGGAGGAAGGTTCTTTTCCAACAGATGTCCCTCTGGAAGAGAAGGCAGGTTCAGCAAGTTGACTGATCCCAGAAGGTACTATGGAGTCTTTCCTAACTTCTCCCCATTCTTAACTCACTTTCATACTCTTTCATCAGGTGAAACTTGAGTGACTTTCACATTTTGTAGTTGATATAAAATTCTCTTTCTTTGCTCTTAAAAGATACAGCCAATAAAATATAGAGTGCATACTTGGTGAGAGGTGGGGATACCGTGGGAACAGGTAACTTTGGGCTGGAGGTGTGAGTTGGTATTACAATTAGATAATAATGAACTGAGTTCATCTGAAGAGTGAACCAGTTGCTGGTTCAGCAGCAAGACCCCCTGGGCAGACAGCTGCTCTGGGCTGTATCAGACACATGGATACAACACAGTCCCTGCCCTGCAAGGATTGCAGCAGAGCCTGGCTGTGGTGTTCCTGCTCTGCTCCATCCTTCCTTTCATCCCCTAGCATAAGATTGCCCACCATGGAGAATGTATGCGGGGAATCATCATGGAATAGATTTTGTGCATGGCAACAAGATTCCATCAAGGAAGTAGCAGCTGTACTTCACCCTATCATTTCCATAGCCATGCTAGATGTTAGAATGGAAATATAATTTCCCAATTTTCTAGTTTTACCTGCAGTCATCTTCCCACAGACACATTGTATGCATTCAAAAGAGGCTCTGTAATAATACTTATATTGTAGCATTGCACAGGGCCATTTTAAGTCTCTATGCACTAAAGTATGTGATGGTTTATTTGGTAATGTTGAAGAGAGTATGAAAAATACTGGACCTGGAAGTAAAAAACGAAAGAGATTAAGGTAATTTATTTAAAAAAAACCCTAAATATATGCAAATGTTTTCAGTCTTGTTCTAAGAATGTAATGACTGGTTTATCTAACCTGTTTCTAATGTATGTGGTCTATTTAAAAATTTACTGATGGAAAGAATGCATGAGCATCTGATGGCCAGTTCACCTATGCATACCGTCTGCATATCATACCCATATCTTCAATCATATTTTGGGGTTGTTAACAGAGAGAAAAGGATTACACAAACACACAAACAAATATAGACAGAATCACTGAAAAACTCCTGATCAGGGTTTCTGCTCAAACTTATTCTTCTTTAATTTGGTAATTTGTTATGCAAGGTAAACCCATGCCTGTTTGGAATAAAATATATGAAGATGAATTGTTATCATCCTAACTTATCCTTTGCTTTATTCTTGAGTGGCAAAGCATTGTGCTTCCCTTTGCCTGCAGCACAGTAACATTTTAGTGTTATTCCATATCTCTGTGGTGCATGTAATAGAAAAACTTAATTAAACTGCATCTGGCTTCAGGTTACAGCTAAGTCTTGGCATTTCAGCTTAGTTAAATGTCTCTAAGTACTGATTTCTTCTTTATATTGATAGATAGAATGTAGGGTGGCCTTTGAGAGCCATCTAGCATGACCGAAAAATGCATGATGATTAGTGTCTTTGTATGCTCAGTAGGTAGGGCAGTTCATGGGGGTGTGCATCAGATAACTTCAGCTGGGCTTAAGTAATTAAATCAGGTTTGGAATTTCTCATTCAAGTACATGACTAATCTCTTGTCAAGTATTGTGGGAATTACCATTTTATGTGTTTCTGGAGAAACAGTTGAGATAGTTGTAAATCTAATCAGCATGCCTGCTGTAGGAATGTTATCTTGTTAATTCTCTGTAACATCTTTCCAACTGTGTGCTCATATAGGAGATTGGACATGTAAAGAAATTTCCATATATGTTTAGAAAATGTGGTAGTGTTATAAAGGCAAAGCTCTGAATTGTTTCTAAATTTTAAAAAATCTAATATTTGAACTTGAGATGAAAGTAAATTATTGCATTATTCATTGCTTTTCTACTTAAAAAAACATAATCTGCAAACAAATCACAGAATATTTTGATTTTCACTTAGTGTCCATCTCATATCCTGATTTCTTATGTAGGATTCTGCTTCAGCAAAAGTATTTTAGGGAAAAAAGTATATTTTGACAAGCTTGTTTGATTTATTCAAGAGCTAATTTTCATAAAGGAGATGTTGCTGAGTCTGTGAACAGCCACACAGACTCTTTTAGGTAGGTAGAATGGGGATTACAGACTAGACAGCTGCATCCTAGAGGAACTTCTTACTGTTTGATTCTTCTCTTTTCCTTCTCTGTTTGCTTTTGGTTTTAATTTTTTCTAAGTAAACCTAGACAGATTTAATCTCTTGATTCCTTTGTACTCTTCACCTGCATGTTTTGATTTGTCTAGGTTGTTCACATCACTTGTTTTAAGAATATGAAATTTCCTGTGCTTTTGGTCACCACTTAATTTCAAGTGGTGTTATATTTAATTCTACCTCTGAAATAAGAGGAAATATTTGCTACTCTATTGCATATAGGAGGAAGCAAGAAGAAATTTCCTTTTCATCTGCAAGCTTTTCATCTGCAAGCAAGGAAGACTTGAGAAGCATGAAACATAAAATGAACAGTGTATTTTCTTCCCAGAGATCCCTTTCAGTTTAAAACATCTGTGTTTGGCAGTACATATAAATAGGAACTCTCATCTGTCATGAGATTCACAGGAATTATTTCATTTCAAAATCTTAGTAAATCTCAATGCTTTAGTTTGCTTTTCAAACAAAATTTTCCAAAATGTGACCTCAGTAGCTGAGGTAACCAGGACTCCTACCGTTTGACAGACACTATTCCCTTAGAGTCTAGTGGGCCAGCCAGCAAAGACAACCCAGAGGCCTTCCACATAAATGTTTTAAGAACTGAGGAAACCAATTAATTCTGACTATGTGATGCAGAATATAATATTTTTCCTGCGTGTGCAGTGCACAGGCATTGTGCTTATGTACGTTTGCAGCTCCCCCAGGGGGGCTGTCGTGAAAGAGTAAAGCAAAGATCTGCACTGATTAATTGACAAGTTTCAGTAAAATATTTAATTTAAAATTTGTGTGTCTCTAACCAAACCAATAAAAGGAAATTATAATTTTAGATACTGCTATAAAAGTGCATTTCACAATGAACTTCTTAGCAGATATTCTACTGATCACAGAAATCTAGTAAGAATAAACCTTTTCTGGAGCATAAATTATTTTTTTTTAAGATTTAGGAGCCTCAAAATATGACCACATGAAAGAATATCACCATATTTCTTGCGTTCATTGGTATAAACAGATGAAGTAAGAAAATGCAGGAAAAACCCCAAACAACGTGGAGCCAAAGATATTGTCAGAATTGGGTAAAATTATGGCCAGCAGTAACAGGGAAAAGGAGTAATTGCTAAAGGAGCATATCATCATGCATTTATAGGCGTGTTTCCATATGCACATTTTTGGGTCTAATAACAAAAATACTGAATTGTAAAGTAAAAGTTTGGCACAGTCTGTCTTAAAAATTGCCATGGTTTTGCAAGAACCTTTGATTACAAACTCTTCAGTTTTCCTCAATATCTTTAGCTCAAGAGAAACAGACTCCTCAATATGTGCTACAGAAGAATATGAAATAATAAATTGTTTATGCCTTGAAAATAGTAAGGTCTTGTCCTTCACTTTTGTGTCATAAAAGTCATATGACATTGTTCCACACCCTTCTGCAACAAGGACGTGCAATGAGAAAATCCTAATAAATTGGCATGTAGAGAGCTAGAATCGTCTGAATATCCAAACTGGAAAGAATTTAGGTTTGGTTTTGGGTTTTTTTGTATATTATATTTATTCATAAGTTAAATATATCAAACAATTATCATAAAATCACTGTGATTTTTTTTAAATTAAAATTTTCTTTTCAAAATCATAATATATATAAAGCACTATAAATATGCACACACATTCATATAGATAATAGAGAGGTATCAGGTACCAGTTGTATGAAATTATCTATCCTCGGTGGGCAAATTTGCTGATGTTTTCGTAATTTACTTCTCAAATTCTCAACTTCTGTTATGCCTGTATATTGATTCTTATAAAGGAAGGAGATTTTTTTTTATTGCTTTAAAAAATTAATATTGCATTATATTTTTCTGGATAAGGTGAAATATGACATTTACTTTGTGTTTGTGTACTTTTTGTTTTTATTCTACTTAATTGTGGGAACTTGAACTTTACAATGTAAAAGCAGCTTAGTCTAGAAAATCTGCACTAATGAAACTTTTAAGGGTTATTATTACCATCTGCAAGATGTTTTGGTTGGGTCAAAGCCACATTTGCATCAAGGAAATACTTAAAAATAATCATATATTAGTTAAAATTAAAGCTCAAACTTTGGCAGCTCTTAGCTCATGAACAAAACACACTACAGTTGTGAGCTTGTTAAATAGCTTAAATGCCTTAATATTAGCTTGAGTGTTCACTCTATTAGAACTGATGTGGGCACACTTGTGCTTTCTATGTGATCTTCAACTTTCCATTGAAAAATGGTGCATTTCATTTTGGGGTTTTGGATTTGGTTTGGTTTTAAGAGACATTATTGCAGTTCTGATGTATGAGGTTTTTCTAAAGCCATAACATTAATATTAATATTTTTTCTCAAACCATGCTAAGTATGCTGTTATGTTCCAAATCTCTCCATGAGCATTTATTCAATCTCATTCCCTGAATTACACTCTTCCAGAGCATTTCCTTTCATTTCCTTTCTTGCTCAATATGTACAATCATAATTTCATTATTGATATGTCCTATGGGAAAATAAATTCTAATTGATGAAAGTTATTGGGGATAGACAATTAAGAATAGGAACAGGAACACTTGTTTTTGCCAAATATTTTAATGGAATTTTTATCTATAAATTAAATGAGCTTGCTCATACTAGAGTGTGGAAAAGTCCACAGTAACTTCTGTGAAACCTTTTTGTTGTAAGCCAAAATATATTTGGTGAGGTAGCTTCTAAACTTACAGGACCAAGTAATTCATGGCATTCAGCTAAACATTAACATAAGGCAACAGGGATACTGCTTTGAGACTGTCTTCACAGCTGGGGTGCAGAGCTATGCATGTAAGCATTTCTATAACAACTGATTAAAAACTCCACAGAAAACTCTGGTGCCAGTAACTAAAGAAAATTTCCTTTAAAGTTTGAATGGCCAGACTACATACTTCAACTGAAGCTTAGTGCTTTCAGACTAAGCCTATAAATTACCTTTCAGAAAGCTTAATCATATTGCTCTCATTTTTACCAAAATGTTTTCTACAGCAATTTTGTTAGATACATCAGACAGTGGCATTACTATGTTCTACAAACAAGCACAGAAATTTGAAGGTCTCTTATCTCTCTATTAAAGTCCTCTTCCTATGCCGTGGATTTATAGCCAATGAAACAATTAGTGTTTATATCCTTTTCATGACTTGCATTTCATGACCTTTCAGAGTCAGAGGGGTTAGGGAGAGGGGCTATTCCAGAGAGCAGGGAGAAGAACCAGAACCTGGTTCCCCTGTTCCCTAAAATAGTGGGCTAACAGCTAGATTGCAATCACATTTATCTCTTGTTTATCAACAGGATAGTGTTTCTTTTTCCTCAAAGTAACCTACAGGCATATTATCTCAAAAATAGATTCTTTCTCCTGGTGTCCAAGAAGCTGAGCCACAGAATGAGTTGAGATGTTTGTTTATTATTTCATGTCTGTGCAGAGCTGGGTGCTGGCAGGTAAATGTACAAAGATAACACACCCAGTTACAGCCAAGAGGCATATATATACCTTCAAGATACATCAGAACAGGCTTATCTAATTTCTAAATATATGCCTACTTAATAGCTATTGGAAAATCTTTTGCCCGCTTTGATTTAAAGGTACAATGCATCTTAAATTTAGTCAACATGTTCAGTGAGTAGAGACCTTTATTTGGAGGTGGGTAGCCTAAGACTTACAGGTGTGTTTTTCACATTATGATGAGCAAAGTTCATCTAAAGGACAAGTTTTTAGCTGATTTAGCCAACTTGAATAAAACTTACGGTGCATGGCCAAATGCAGCATCTAATATCTAATTCAAGGTCCCTCTGTTCATGTTATATCTTTACTTGTTTCAAAACTAGTCTTCCATTTCCCATTTAATTGGTTCTCTATAGTATTTATTGTTCTCTATGATTCACTCTGAAAAATCTTTTCTTAAACCACTCAGCTTTCATCCCTAGGACTAGGGTTGTTTGAGGTGGAGGGAAAGGAGACTGGAATTTCTTCTGAAAAGCAAGGCACACTGGTCTCCCACTTACTGAATAATTGAACCACTTGATTTCAAAGCAAGAGGGAGTGGTGACTTCTTCATTCACTCTGTATCTTGAAAAGTAAAAGTTGGTTGTGCTGGACTTAAGATAGACATATAGATGATTAATTCATTTTATAATAGGTGTCTAACTTTTGAGTCAGGTACTTTAAGCTAGGTGGAATGAATTTCAGAAACAGCAGTGGCTATTCCAAAATGGTAGGTACAGGATGTGCTTCCTGTGAGGCTTTCCCTGAGAGGCATGTATTTTGCCCTTCAATAACAGTGAAAAAAAAAAAGTGCTTGACTTTGAATTTATTTGAGTCCAGCAGCTAACTTCTAGGCACTTCAATCTGTTTGTGTCAGCATCCATGTAGTTTTGGAAACAGCAGCATGCTACTGCCAGTCAAATATTCAGCACTGTATAACTCATCAGAAAGGCAATTTATATATGCTTCAGAAGTGATCATGGTGTAAATTTTTAGTGTCCAGTTCTGTATTCATTATCAGTTTGTATTTGGATAAATAAATGCTCATTAAATGGGCATTTTGCCCTGAGAAAGGTTCCTCTAATTGCAGTAGCACAGAAATGGTGGTATTAAAATACTTCCATCAGTTCTATATTTTTTTTAAAGGTGCAGGTAATATTTATTATTTATTTAGAATTATAGTAATTAGTGGTGAATTTCTTCTTGATAGATGGTCATCTGTGTCTATCTCCATCTCCTACCCTCAGTGAAGACAGTGGGATATCATATACTGAATCTCACTGATTTGAATTTTTATATTGAGAATAATGCAACAAAGGTCTACATTTATTTAAAGTTCATAATTCAACCTGAGAAAACCTAGATTTTGAAGGAAAAGTTAAAAAAATCCAAAACATTAAAAAGTCCTACTTTTTTAAAAACAGAGTTATATATTTCAAATTGCTAGATTATTTTTTAAGCTTTTCTGCATCTTACTTTGTTTTGATGGTTTGCTGTCACTTTGAGGGGCTTTACTCCCCACAAATGCTGTGTTACCATAATTATTTTCACATGTGGTAATTGTCCAGCACTTTAAATTGCTGTGAAGGGATATATTGCTGTTATACATTCAATGTGATTGCATATATTTCTGCATTTCAAGTTGTTACTACTATCGAGAAATTTGCCTCCTTGTTATGTATATCTATTAATTTGGCCAGCCTCTTTATCTGATTAATTTCTTACTCAGTATTTTATTACTGGATCTGATCTCTAAAAGCTAAGAAAAGTTCCTGAGCTGCTCCTACAACCTCAACCACGTATTTCCTATAAGTATTTTTGATACAGTTTCAGCATCGGGTAGTTCTTCTGCACTGATAAAAAGACTTAATAAAAAATATTACCAGGTTTATCTTAGAATTGATAGGCCAGGAGATACCTTTATTGTGAGGGTTTATTTAAATTTGAGCCATGATTAGAAAATGCTTGTACTCCTAGGAGGAAGAAAATTGTGTACTGATGAAAAAAGTAATTAATAAATCTTATAAAAAGGTAGTTATTTCTTCGTTTGGTTACATCAATGTGGAATATGATCTTACAATGTAGACTCATAAAAAAAAAGAACCCAGCTAGATTCATTCAGTATAAGCAACTAAATTTATTCAGTATTTCTGTCAATATTTTTATAGCAGATGCTAAACAGAGTATGGTAATTGCTCTCTAATAATATGTATTTTTTTAAAGACTATATAAGCCAGTATCTTGTGTCTCAGAACAGAAACAAAGCTGACATTCGTAGCTATTTTAATCTAAGTTGTTAGAAACATCCCAGCTTTATAGTTTGGTGTAATCTTGTATGCTACAAAGTATTGGATGCTGGAAAATAAAGAAGTTGCTTTAATAGAAACATGCAAAGTTAAGATTGCACCTTATCAATTTTTAAACATACACTGAGATGCCTGACCAAAGTGTGAATTTTTGTCTGTTAACTTTATTTCAGCAGTAGGTAGTGCCTATATATTTGAAAATGACATTTGCACAATATCCATTTGTAGGTCTGCTCTTAGTACCTCAGGATGGATCTTTCATTCTCTGAAGCACAAAATTAATTTGAACTGCTGGATTTTGAGGCTTGGATTCCTATTAGGAAAGGAAACCAGCCCTTTAGCACTGAGTACAATTACTCTAAGTATTTCTGCAGATTTATCTTTTTTATTTAGCATTGGAACAGAGATAACCTTAAAGATCCAGCACTGTCATATTATAATCCATTTATGATAGATGATGATGCATTGGACCAATTCTCAAAAGGGCAAAGTAAACTGTCTGGGTTACTAGAATCTGCTTAATCTTTTATACTCTACCTTTTCATGACTGTCTCTGCATAGCAATCAGGATGGAAGAGAGTTGCCAAGTCACCTGCTCCTCAGATCAGAAGGTGATTGTGGCTTTGAGTAAATATTAAGCAGCCACAGCACTGCCTGGTCAGAAAGAGCAAGTGTACTAGCCTTTTACATCTTGAAGATCTTGGTCCTCATGAAGTACTAATGCTTGACATATGGAAGAGAATGCTGTTGCTTCCCTGTGAACATCACATTGCAAACTGCCTTTCCATATAATCTGTATCATTTATCATAAGCTCTCTTCAGAAGAATCCTGGAGCAGAGTATCAATAATACAGGTAAGGGATAAAATGCCAGCTTCTGTGACAGCTTTCACTTCTTGTACTTTGCCCTATGACATAAAATTATTTTCCTGACATTATACCTCTAATCACTTTTGCAATTAAGAACAAAGATGTGCTTGGTAAGGAATACTGAAATGTAGTTTCTTCTCAAATGTGAACAAAGTAAGCTTTTGTGGAGCTGAAATCTATTTAATTTCTCTTACAGAAATTAAGAATTATGCAGATGGTTTGAAACATTAAGAATGAGCATAGTGCTTTGGAAGAGCAATCCTATATTCTTGATGGAATAAAAATGTATACCATGTCTGCTTCAGACTGTACAGTAATTTCACGACTATAAGGCGCACCCTTTTGACTAAAATT
>PYHW01010620.1:1961965-1975654 GCA_013186435.1 Turdus rufiventris | reverse complement strand
GTGCGCCTTATAGTCCGGTGCGCCTTATCTGATCTACGTGTTGCAAATTTTGCTGACTCCCGGCGGGTGCGCCTTATAGTCCGGTGCGTCTTATGGTCGTGAAATTACTGTAATTAGAATCTAAAGATCATTGTGATTGTACATGAAAATACTCTGTTCTTCAAGAGTGTCTGAGGGCTGTAAGACTCTAAATGAATAGATTTAGAAAATGATGAAATTGTTTGGCCTGTCTAGGCCATTGGGCTATTTGGATCTTCAGCCAACAACTGTACAAAAAAAAAGTAGTCTTAATTAAATATCTCACTAAATACTGGGCCTGCCTAGTCCATTGAGTTACTTTCTTTTGTGATGCAAGTGTGTCACTGCTGTTAAGCAGCAGTGAAACAACATACTTTATAAGGGATGCAAGTACAGTTCATCAGTACCTCTGTAAATATGTTCAAATAATGATGTGCTTTACTTGATGAAGTTACATGTCTCAATACTGTGAAGCACAGACATTCTGGAGAAAACAGAGGTCACTCTGAATAAACAAACTGAAAAATGAAGAGCTACAATCCCATCCTGGTTAACATATTGGTTCTCTCCAAGAATGATCTAATGTCCAGAAACTGTTGTCTCTGCTTTAGACATTCCTTCAGCAAGGGCAATAACAGGGTCACTTGAAACTGTCTTACTGCTGTTCTGATTAAATAAGTGAAAATTCATGGAATTTAGAGTTTCTTACCACTGTCAAATTTGGTTGGATATGGACAATGACTTTAAAAATGGTAGGATTTTATTTTTTTCTTGAAAACAGCCAAAGAGCAGCTAGAGAAAGGTCTTGGCGTATCACTTTCTTAGGAAACCAAGATAAGAAATATACTTGTTTGTTCTAAACACAAAGAGTCGCAAGCTACAGGAAAAAATGGAGACAAGTTCTTAACCAGTAATTCCTGGCTAGTATTTCTTGGAGAAAATAAGCATTATGTGCAGCAATAGACCAGGAAGAGAATACTTTTCAATTAACTGCAGTAAAAGAGAAAATCTGAATAAAATAAAATGTAGCCCTAAATATGCATGTACACCGTGTCTGCTCAGTTTGATTATGCACCTATGCTATGTGGTAAGCTACTCTCACACACTAATTCCAAGTGTAGCAAGTAGCTGAATTCTTAAATACCTAATTTCTTTTTGTAGAAGTGTTTTGGATGAGTTGTCTATGACAATGCATGGCATGAATTTATAAAGTGCTTAGTTTAACTGAAAATGCCGTAACCATTTGGGTGTTCTTTAAAACTCAATGCAAGCAAATAAGAGATCTGTTATTTCTACATTCCATTGCATCAATATTTGCTTGCTAACTAATATTGATTTGTTTATGTTTATTTGTTTATGTTCACTTTTCTGCAATATCAATCAATAATTTATACTAGATTTCTGTAGATATGATAGTAATGTTGTTGCTCATCTTACATATTTGACTAGGTTTACAATAACTTCAATGGGCTCATATGTAAGCAAAAACTTGTTTAGCATGAAGCTGCATGTGGAAATCTATGACAAAAACTTGATTTCAGTCATTAATTAGACAAAATAAGATTAAAAGAAGTATCAATGGTTTGATTTTTGAATGCTTTCCTAATTATTACATACTATGAGGTTGAGTATTTCAATTGGTCTTACAAAGTCTTAGAATGCCATAAGAATTATTATAAACAGTCATTAAGGTAATGTTACAAAGGTGAGAAATATTTTGTGAAAATACGATTCAGAATTGTAGTTAATGTGCATGAAGAATTCAACTTATATGGCTATCAAGATACTTATAATGTATGTTAATATTTGATTAAAACTATTTTAATTTATTGGAATGGTGTTTCAAATCCCATTCTCACTAATATAAGCATATGACTTAGATACACCTATGTCTGTGGCAAGTACCTTCTGCTTTCTCTTACAAATGTTTAAGATATTTAAGAGAAATTTTAAGGAATACAGAAATAGGAAAAGAAACAAAAGAATTTTCAAAACACAATTTTATTATTTGAAAGTCTTTCATAAGCATGTAGAAAGATGTGTAGGTGTGTTGCTTTCATAGAAGAGAAGAGAACTAAAAAGAAGATACTGACCTACAAAATTAATCATAAAATGTTTGCTAATTCTAAATATTAGAACAAAAACCTGGGAACTAGTAATTATAACTTACCTTTGGTTTTCATTAACATTGCCTTTCACTTAAGAAAGTTTTGTCAGAACTGTAACCTCAATCTTTTAGTCCTCAAAAAACTGTTTATTAAAACTGAGAGTAATCTCAAATTTCTGAAGGCTGCATTTTTTATACTTTGTCCTGGTAAGGTTTTTTCCAATGTGACTCAAACTGACACACTTTCACATCTAATTTTTCCTCCTAAATCAAGAACTTGGAATATTTTACACAAAGTGTACATAGTGATTAACAGAAATCTCTATTTAATCCTTAATTGGGAATGCATTTGCTCTCAAGACATTACCAATGCCTTTTTTCATGAGTAACTGAAGCTGGTCTCGAGATGGAGTGATGCCTTTATTTCTTAGTAATTTTATTCTGAAGAATGTGGATACATTGCTGTACTTTTGCAGACTTGTCTTTACCTAGCTCAGGTTCCACCAGTGTAATGTAATCTTAATGAAAGAGATCTGTCTACTGAGAATTACTTTAGATTTTACAGCCCATGCTGAAATTACTGTTTGTTGCCACAAGGATCTGAGCCAAGAAATTAGAGGTAGCCTGAATGTGTGTGTCAGATTCACCCCATTAATCTTTTATTTGTCATATTTTTTACAGGATAGCCTTGATATCCAAGATAATTTAATTTTTACTGGTGGGATGTTTTTGATAGCAGCAATCTTCACTATTATCCTTGGTAACTACAGCATTTACTTCTGCACTTTTCCTGTTGTTTACAGAAAATAGACTCCTCTTTTCTCATTTAGAATGATCAAATATATATATTTAATTTCTGAACAAAGAAAGGGGAAGATGAACTCTAATCACAGTGCTTTGGGGGAAAAGTGGCTGCCTCATTTATGTTCTTATGCTTCAGTTTCAGTAACTTGTTTTTCATTGTTTCTTATTCACATTATAAAAGCATACTTTTCGAAGTATATTTTTCTGTAATGCTCTATATTGAATAATAGCCCATTGGCCATTTTTAGGGCTTCCAAATACTTTTGTATGTCCTATATTACTGGTCCTATGCATTTGTGAATCCCAAGAATGGATTCTCTGAGACAGAGGGCCATACAGATTTTAGAAAGCTTCAGAATGTATTCAGTGACCATCTGTCACTACATGCAGAGTGAGTTTGCCTTCAGTACAGTTGAAATTCTGCCCAGGAGCGCTGGAAATTGTGGTCTGGCTGTAAAACTAAACTGCCTGGCTGGTGGAGAAGATGATGATGACATGAATGGGCATCAAAGTGTTCAAGGCTCAGGCTCTGATGACTCATGGTGGAGATAGTTGGTATTTGGTGCGTGACTCTGACCAGATAAAAGTGTGTGAGGGCTTGCATGGTTGTTGTCTCTTCTTTTTCCTCTGCCCTGTTGATATGACAAATTACATGAAATGAGGAAAACTAACCTTCTGATGCTTGTGTTCAATCTGTATGCTTCTTCATTAGCAGAACTGCAACAGGGATACATACACCCAAGACTATTATAAGATTAAAATATAAAGTCTCAAATTAAAATAAAATGCATTAATGTTCCATGTGGTACTTCTATGAAAAAAAAAAAAAACCCACTTAAAATAGCCAAATGTCATCTGCTAAAAATTAGTGAGTTTTTAATATTTTAAACAGCATATTAAGGACAATTTGAGATAAACTTCTTTATGTTGGCAACTTTTATCTCTTCCTGAGAGTTGCCTTCTAAGGGGTTTTGTTTTCCTTTTTTAAAATAAACCAAGACACTATTGTAAGTTCAGCTGTCAGGACCTTTATTCTTACTTTATTCAGGTCAGCTATTCACAGCAAATAATTGATCAAATATATTTTCAAGTAATTTGATTTAATAGTTTAGAGTTTCATGAAAACATAAGTCGATGTCAGTTTCTGTGAAATGAGGACTTTGATACAGTATGCTTGAGCAGAATTTAATTTTTAGCCAGTCCAAACACTAATTTTGAAATAAGGAACATTTCCTGTATTGTTTGAAACAGGGAGACACAGAGAGCCATGTTACTAATATTCTGCCAGATATATTTGCCCCTGGAGAGTATTCCATATTGGTAACCTTCTTCCTAGCTAGTTCCAACAGTAATATCTTAAGAACAGTGATGTGACAAACTATGGGGTACTTATGAAAAATATGAGAAAATTTGGGCACCACCTTCTGGAACACAAGAGTTTGTATGAATCAGTCATACCTCTGACTGGAAAGGGTTGTGAACTCACCTGATGTTTTAAGCCCTTTGTATTCAGCTGAATTGCACTCGAACAGAGTTTAACACCAAGAACAGAACTGTAAGTTTAGGAAGCAAGTGCAAATCAAATGAAGGATCCCCCTCATTCTTTTACACCAATCTTTTAGAACTCGTTATATATATTTCATGGCACAGGTATCAACTGTTGTATAGTATGTTTTTTTCAGTCATGAAAACAATCATACTGATGGTTGTACTACTTTCCAAGGTCATTAATCTACTACTGTCATGTCTGAGATTTAAAAAGCACAGATTTTTTTTTAGAATTATTGTTGTTTAATGGATGTATTGTTTTGAATACTGCTGTTGTGTTTCCAGTTTTCTGCATACACATTAATTAGAGATGCAAGGGAAACGTGGAATGACACTACTGAATATTTAAAAAAAACCCCAAAAACCAAAACCACTTTAGCTTGAGTTCATGTTATTCTGATGTTTCAGTTTGACACTGCTCAACAGATTGTGTCTTAAGTTGAAAAAAATATTCTCTACTGCAGAATTGAAGACCATACTTTTCAAGTATTAAGAGTGTGTGTCTCTCCCCTATAATCAGCAAAAAAAAAAAAAAAAAAAAAGTGTATAGAAACTGAGATCTTACGAGTGGTGATAAATCAAATAGAAAAAGCCCCTGACTGTTATCTTTTTCCAAGTTTCAGCACTCTTTCACCAAAATTTTAAAAGAATATGTACTTAAGAGCATGATATACTGACTAAAAGGTAACTAGAAGGACCCTCTTTTCTATGCCAAGGCCATTCTCCCTGCTGACTAAAGATTACTGACAAGTTATTAAACAGAGGGAAATAGACTATTGCTAAAATAAAGAAATCTAGGCAATACACGTCCTGAATCAGGAAACTGGGAAGAAAACCCAATGCCTGAATGCCCACAATACCTAACAGTGTAGACCACAGGATTAATTCTAACATTTAAAAAAATATTTCAGTGGATTTCTCAGAAAAAAAAAAGAAAAAAAAAACAAAAAAAACCCCAACAAAAACCAGAAAATCTGTACAAAATGCAACTGTGCGTTTTTGGAAATTGAAACAGTTAGCCACATCTAAGCATCTGGCATCAACACCTCCTTGGAAGAGAAAGGAAACTGGATATGTCTATTGAATGTGAGAACAAAATATCTTTTTTGCCAAACCCAGTACAAATCACCAGTGCCAAGACAAAGTGCTTTCAAAAGCTTGGCTGGAGTCCACTAAGTCTTATTTTAATCAGATGTAAGGAGAAAGGAACAATATCAAACTGCTATTTCATGTTAATATTTGCTCCTGATAACTAAAACCCACCAAACAAAACCCTCACATACTTTAAAAAAGTATAATTGATTAACTTGTGTTGCAATTTGTCACAGAGCTGTTTGATTCCATTCTAGTTATTATAGGAACTCTTGGAAGCCATTATTGAAACTGATTAACAAAAGATAATGATTTGCACTCAGATCAGTTGTACTGTCCAGTACCTAAATCTTTCACCTCTAAATAACTCTGTTTACAATAGTTTTTAAGGTAAGCAGGAACTAGGAGCTCTGAAAGCTACTGAAATTTATTATGGCTGAAAGGCAAGAAACCAAATCTCACTGCACACTCTCCACGCCTCAACAAACACATTTAGATATAGATAAGAGCATAAGTTTCTAATGGAAGTGGCACATTTTAATGCTTTTTCCTCTGTGTTTGAACCTACAAAGATAAAAAGCTACTGCAGAACAGACCAAAAGAACCCAGTTGTGAGACACAGCAACGTTCATATGAGGAGCCTAAGGCTCAGGAGCCTGTAGTATGAGTAAGAAAGAGGAGAGGAATAGGTGAGTGCTTACAAAATAAAATATTACTGTGCTAAGAATCTGAATCTTTCTTTTGTCTGCTTCTTCTAAGCAAACAGAGAGGCATACCCAGGAAATCAACTATTGCACCCCAATGAAAATAACAAAATTTGTGTGTAATACATCTTCCTGCTTCCAGTGCCCTCCTCTGACAAAAGCCCAGACTGATAACAAAATTTTCATCACAATTTATAATATTTCTGGCTATATTTCATTTCTCTAGAACAGTTCTAGAAATTTCATGGGTCAGTACAGAAGTAGCTCAATTATCTCCCTGTAAGAAATATGGAAACATTTATTTTAGCATTGCTTCCAAATACTTTTAAAGTTCCTTAAAGACAAACAAAATCCCCCAAAGGAACACAAAAATAATCAACCCACTCCCCTGTCCCAGCCCCCCTTATAACATTGTGGTATTATACAGCTTCAGTATTAGCACTTCTAATGAGTTATTGAGGTAAAGAGAAAATGTTTTCCCTTTTGTTTTTCTTTCACTTCATGGCAGTCTTCCACTCAGAAGAGTTTTCTTTCTCTGTCCCATCCCTGGTACTTTGACATGGCTGTCTCAACTTTTCCCAGCTTTAAATGATGCTGGCAATTCCATAGGCTGTAGCTCTTGTGAGGCTCCCCTATGTCAATTTGCTTTTTTTTTTTTTTCATCTAACGAAACATAGTCGATTTGCTGCTCTTTTCGTTATAAAAGTAATCTTATCTATTAAGTATCCTTTTACTTAAATTATCATTGTTTTTTTTTTCTTTATTGCTTTCTCTGTGATCCGTTTAAAAATCTGTTAATGGATATTTAGTCTCTGAACATATTTTCCAGCCTTTCCAATAGTATTCTCTGATCACCTGCTCCTTTCAGGCACGATAAAAGGAGTAAAGGATACAATCAGAATTAGTGGGAGTAGAACAAAATGTTGAGATTTCTGTGATGGAACCATTCTCCAAAGGCTTCTACTCTCTTTTGAGTATTTTGCATTTGCATACAGACACCCTCTAAACTTCCAAAAACTCACCTGCTCTTTAATATAGCTCTAGGAAGAAAGCCATTAAGAGCCAAGACAGGCTTCTTCTAGCAGCACCAGTGCATCCCACCTAGTCAAGTGTCTGACTCATGGGATAGTCTGAAGGCTTTGTAGTATGTGATGGCATGACTAATGGTGTGGTTTCTTTGTTTTTGTTTCATCCTCTCCTTAAAAAGTGAATAACATTCAAGGTGCCTTTGCCTCAAGTGTCTTTTTCTAATATTTTGTTTTGCCTTCATCTTCTCTCCACAAAAAGAAAATTGCTTCTATACTAAACAAGTCAGGAGATTTGTGCCACTCAGTTGCTGAGAATGTTAATGCTATTGCATCAAACTGTTTCCCACAAAAGGTTTAATAAATAAAGTAGTCAAAACTTCTCATGTAATCATCATGTTATATTACTGACTACTTTTAAAGTAGGAGCTGATATGAAGAAGCCTGATGTTACATTAAATTACATCTCAATTTTACCCTAACCATTGTACGAAGGCTTGCTCAGCAAGGAGAGTCCATTGTTTAGTCCATGGTTCTAAAGTGCAGATCATATTGATTTCTCTGCACCTTCATGAAAAGATGAAGAACATCCAAATGTGCAGTGTAGCAGGATTATGACATATCTCAGAGAGGGACACATGCCCGACTTTACAGTGCTGGAGTTATGTGATGCACCAAATCTCTCACCATCACCATCAAAGAGCTGCCTTGCAGAATGGGAGCAATAGGGAAACGTGGCAGACTTGTCCTGTTGTCTTTGTACATTCACCAGGGTGAGCAAGTAAACTCCCTATAGCACATCTGCCTTTTCATGTAAACAGCCCTGTGACTGAAAAACAAATTTTCCTTTGAGTCTTTGAAAGCTGCAGACATGTTGAGACAGCCTGAGTCAGAAATATGGTCTCCAAAAATTTCCTCCCATTTCAGCTCCAGAGGGGGAACTTAGTCTTGAAACTTGGTGATATCCTGGGGAGCATTATGCCATGCAGGACTCAGTAGAAAAAGGCTCATAAATCATTTGTACTCATGCTGAGTAGTACCTGTAAAGTGAGGCAATACAAAAAAGTACAGCAATAAACAGCAAACTTTCTGGTCCACCAGCTCCAAACACTTTGAACTGACCAATCTGCTATGAAAACAGTAGCATTTGCCACAAATATTTGTATATATTTGATACTACAAAATTATATGTGACTGAAAGACTACTGATTTTCTTTTTTCTGTCTTGTTTTGATTCCCTAGAACAATACATTGCACATAGTGTTTTGGGGCTTGTCCCTTCTGGTAGTCCATGCTTTTTCAGCTCAGACTGAGTAATTTTGAAAGTTGTTGCTGCTTTATTGATTTTTCTGCCCAAATCCATTTTGCTAAGTAAACTGATACAGGAAGTAGGGCTTGCAATCATCTCACAGTCACAGTAGCCAAGTCCTACTCCTTTCCAAAACTCCAAGGCTTTATAATTTTTAAATCTGATTTTTATTAGACCTATGTGACCTGTCAAATAGGAAAACCACAGATCTGCTGGGTAAGATGGAATAAAAATAAACACGTTTGCAAACCCATTTTTGCTTGCTCCCTGTGTCCTTGCAGGGGCGAGTCCTTTACTGTGAACTTCTACTCCATCAGCTCAGACACTCACCAGCCACAAAACTCCTCCAGGCCCTTCACATTTCATGAGAAAAGGCCTGTAGTCCATTTCCAGCCTGCCCACACCTCTTGTTGTTGTTTTAAGGATAAACTCTGTAAAATTTTTGGGTGAAAGTTTTGTAACAATGGTGGATATTTACTTCTGCATTTTATATGATCAGTATAATGATGTACAGCCATGTATGTTACAATACTAAAAATATCCCATGCTACTGACAAATAGTATTTTGCATAGTTACTGTATTTTTCTGGCTTGCTTGGTGGAGAATTGCTCAAACTTCTGAGATTTTTATTTGCATGCCATGAGGAGTGGCATTTAATTAATTTTGGTTTTACCAACAAGAAGGTTCTGTAAGCCTTCACTCATTTCAGGTCTCCTGAATATAGGGATAATAATGCTGGTTTAAAGTTCGAGTTGTATCAGGACCATTTTTAAAATTCATAGTGATTTTATTTTTTTTAATGGTAAAATATATAATTATGGATTCATTTGATTTTGTGACCTGATCTCTTACGTTAAAGACTGTAGACATCTCAGAGATATTTTGGTTAAATTAGTATGCCAAAGAAACCTTGATTTAGAAATTATTTGATTTGGTGCTTTTAATTAATTAAAAACATTAAAAACTAATAATCATCAGGTTTTTTGTATTTTTTTTCTTTAACCAACTAAAAGCATCAATAATGATGTGTGTATTAGAAAAGTATAAGGCTATAATTCTTTCAAACCAAGAATGAGTTCGTGGCAGTGGGATGATATTTTGAGACCCAAAGCAATTTCTGCAAGGTACTGTATTAAGTCCCTTGTCTCATGACCTGTATTTGAGTTTTACCAAGTAAGTGTAGCTTCTGCAAAAATAAGTTCTTTTTTGGAGGTATGAAAAGCATTTCTATGTGCTGCTGTTATCCATCATTAATGGTAAGGGATATTCTAGCTTCTTTAAGTCAGCCTGCTTTTTAAAGTACTAATTTTCTGTTTCTGGTTGAGATTTTGCCAACTAAGTTTTGAAAAACAGGCATTAAAATCAGTAATCTTATGCAATTACATATGCAGAGTTGAAACAAATAATAAAATTTTTGTAAATTGCATTATGACTTCATAAAATCAATTTCATGGGGGAGCTGCTGTGCAGAGTGCACAGAAGTGCATACAAGGGGAAAAGAGGTTTCTGAGAATGCTACTTGCTTCTTCACAAGTTATAAGGAAAGCCATTTTTAAGGCCAGGTCCACAGCTATTTAAAAAAAAAAAAGAAAAAAAAAGACAGCAAACTATTAAACTGCAATCTGAGAGTATTGTGGCTTTGCTGAAAGGATGGAGACATCTGACTGGAAATATTTGATGGCACCACTACTGAGTGGCATGTGACAGGAGCAGGTTATAATAAGGGTTATGGTCAGAGAAGATATATTTTCCTTCCTGTCATGGATGATATCTGTAGCTACAGGTATTTTCCTTTCAAATACATGTTTGCTCTTTTTGTAAGCCAAATAGAAATAAAATGGAGACAAGAACAGATTCTGAAATAGATGTAATGGAGACAAGGACAGAAGAGTGTGGATTCCTAGCACTATTTTACAAGTGTGGGTAGACATAGAGAAGTACAGAGGGGTTTACTTTTGTGAGTGGTTTCAATGTAGGTGATTCCATTATTTCTTAGGACAGTTCTTTAGGAAACAGCTTTCTCCAAGGTGGGGGGAGAGCTAGTTTTTGCATTGAAATGATACTCACTTGTAACATATCTACTATGTGTGGTCACAGTGAGGGTTTTGCCCAGCGTGAGCAAAGTGGGGAGGAAGAAACCCTAACTGCTGGCAGGCCAGAAGCAGGAGAGTTAATTTTTTCATCCACTGAAGGAAAGAGTGACATTATCCATCAATATTCTTAGCTAAGGTTTCACAGCTTCTCATTTCAGTGAAAGCCTAAGCTGGACATCAGTGGGAGGTTTCAGTGAAAGCAATGACACAGGTCTTTGATGACAGTCTGTTTGTAAAGACTGTTCCAGGGAGAAGAAAGATAGGCTTGAAGGTGGCATGGATCTGGGATCAGGTAAGTTTTTTCTTAGTGGCTGGGGAAGAGAAAATGACTGTAAAGCAAGTGATTAACTGGTGCCTACTTCTTGGCCACAAGACTCTGATGTTTATTTCAGTTTATGAGAAGAAGTTGGACTGCAATAGTTTTAACATTTCAACATTGTGATCTGTGGATTTTGTAACCCACTCACTCTTCTAATTATTACAAATGTTTTTGGCCCCTAATTTCTTTTAATATGATTATTTGAAAGGAGGTATAATACCATGACATACTTAAGGATTTACACTGCTTTTAAGTGTAATTCTTTTTAGAGAAAAATTCTAAATTCTGATTTTTCTATGGATAAAATAATTTTTTTTCATTTTGTTTGCTTATGCATAGGGCTTCAGATTTCTTTCTATTTCTTTGTGTCCTAGCTGGCCAACAAACATAAAATTTCTCTCTCACTCTTCCTCCTTTCCCACTTTAAATGCAGTGACAAAACTATTCCTCCAAATCCAGGAGCTGTGTAGAACAACCATCTGCACATCTACAACAATTTTCTTTTTCTATTGATTGCCAGCTTCACTCTTTTATAGCACAAAGCATGCTGCTTTGAAAAATGTTCTTTTCCAGATGGAAATTGCATTATTTACTTTTTTTCCCCTGTTTTCTCAAGAAGTCATGAGTACAAAGCTGTGTTATGCATTGTAACACTATTGGTAGAACTGACTTAGCCAACCCATTTGCATTTCTGAAATACAACCTATGTCTTTGTATTCATTATTGCTTAACTTTGATAGAAAATATCCTAGAGAGCTAATTTCCGGTAGTTCAGAATAGTTCATTCTGCAACTTCACAGGCATTAGTGAAGTTGGACCTCAAAACCAGAGTAGTATATGTGACACCCTGCTGGTCTGTAGTGGACTACAGCCAATGTCCCATATGATGACTTAATAAGATCTAGTGTTTGTCCTGAACTGTTTGAGGATCATCAGTATAGTATGGTAAAAAGGGAGAAGCTGTAATACAAAAGGAAATTTCTATATTTCTACTGAGAATGGCCACTAATAGCTGAATTTCCCTATGTCTTAAAGACTTCATTTCTATATTCTGTTGCAAGAAGAGAAGCTAGAAGGGATCTTAGAGCACCAAGCTGTGCCACTGCAGCCCCTGTGAGTGAAATGTGTTCTCTAGGCCAGGAGTACAAACCAAGCTAGAGTTGGGTAACCAGCCAGTTTGGCTGGCTGCACTTTAGGTAGAAAACTTTAAAGTCCTGACCCTGTCATGACCCTTGTCTGCCCCTACTGCCTGCACCATGTCGTAGCTCTGAAAGCATGTGGGGGCTGAAGCTCCCCTGAAGTCCAAATTCTCTGAGTACTCTGGGAGTTGAACAGTGGGGAAGGCAGTGATTTGTGCTGCAAGGTGCTCCTTTACTGTGCCAGATGACTTTGTGCTCAGCATGTCTGTTGTCAGGCAGTGGCTGACATATAGGGAAACAAACACCAGTTTGCCATGAATTGACAACAAAAATCATTAAATGTCATTACATGAAAAATCTAATTCATTTTGTCTGAAAAACATTGTATATATTTAGGAAAAACTGTAGTCCCTTGGTATACTCTTACTTAACATTTTTATGGAAGCAATGGATAAATTCAGGAATACTTAAATACACAAACTGTTTTTTAACTAGCAGTTCAGATTTTTGTGAGAAATTGAGTTATGAAGGTTGTAAAACAAAACAATATTGCCACCAGGGAGCTGAATTCTTGTAGTTTATATGTAACAACCAAGCTGTATTAAGGCAGTGTTTTGTCAGATTTTGTATGCTTCTTAAGTATCATTAGAAATTATTTCTCATAGATATAACAAAACCCTTAAATAAAATTATGTTATTAAATAGATTTTGAGTAACTATTAACATTTGGTTTTGAACATTGTTAGCCTGCTTTGGGAATAGCATGGCTGGAACACCTTATACATTTTGCACATCTATGGTCTCCACAATTAAGACTAGGAGACAGTAATTCAGTTTTATATTAAAGCAGGTGCTCTTCTGGTGTTTATCCTCAGTTGCTCAAATTTATGTATAACAGCAGAAATGGCTGCTAATCACCAGGATTTAGAAAACATAAAAATCAGCATAAAACAATGGGTTTGATTGAACAGATCCATTAAATATCACTTTGACTTTTCAGTGAGTGGGAGAGTATATACACTTCTCATAAGCCTTCAGAACAACTTTTGTGCAGGATTGATACAATTATAGACAATTATATCAAGAGCTGACATTCTGGAAATCACACTTTTTACAATAGTTTTTTACTGTCCAGTCCTTTTATAGCAGCAGCAAATGGAACTACTAAGGAGAACAAAATTTTAAAAACCCACCACAAAGCACCAGCAGTTGCTAGTGCAGAGAATAGATTAATGAATTAAATGTTAAGCATGGGACTGTGTTTTTAACTGCATAAATATGATTACAGTAATTTCACGATTATTAGCCGCACCATTTTGACTAAAATTTTGGTCTGAATGTGGAAGTGCGGCTTATAATCAGGTGCAGCTTATTATATGGACAAAAAATGAAAAGTTGCTGCTTTAGTTTGGAGGACACGTGTCTGCTAAGAAAGGCAGGAACTTCTCTTTGAAATGGAGAATGTAAACCCCCTCCCTCCAAATTATTATAATTTTGAAATCAAGAGGCTTTCAGGCAAAAATATGGGAA
>PYHW01010620.1:1937376-1955296 GCA_013186435.1 Turdus rufiventris | reverse complement strand
TCAAAAGGGCGCGCCTTATAGTCGTGAAATTACTGTAGTCTATCAACTCTTGCAGAGTATATTCTTTGATAATTTTGCATTGAAATTGTAATGTTTTCCAACGTATATGCTGGATGTATAATGTTTGCCGCTTTGTGAAGGCTATCTTGCATAAAATTTTTGTGTGTTGTTTAGAGTTTTTAAAATGACTAAATATTTGAAAGATGGTCAATAGAAAATGCTGCTCTAGCTGGAAGATAAGGTATTATTATTTCCCTCTCACTCTCTTTTTCTAAAGAAGGAGAATCTTTTATTGTTGCTAACACTAATATCTAGAAGAAAGGATATTTAAATCCTATACATCTCTGTCAGATACCTATCCATCCTCATACTCTTTTTAAGGACAATAAGTCATTAATTATCTACTATATAATGCCATGCAATATTTTCCTATTTTATCCTTTCAGTGAAGAATGTGAATTGATTCCCAAATCAGTTCTTATTGCATATAATGCCATGCAATATTTTCCTATTTTATCCTTTCAGTGAAGAATGTGAATTGATTCCCAAATCAGTTCTTATTGCACTGCTCTGGATTTTGGATGAAGCCCAAAACCCAAAGTTTGCAGCTGTTTTCATATATAGAGGTCATAGAATTTGTTGACAATTAAATCTTCATGGCAAGATGCAGTGATTTATTTCTTTTATATTGAGTGTTAAATTTTATTATAGATTATACCCAGAGTTAAATTTAGTCAGTCTCACAGATTAAAATAGATGTTAACCTTCAGCACTCATTTTTACTGAATAACAAGAGTTCAAGTGTCCAGAGTTTCAAGAGATGCGTGGAGTGCTGGGCACTGAAGATGAAGCAACAATGATGAAACTGTGCTGTTGAAACTGTGAAGTTTTCTACTTGGGTATACCAAATCTAACACTGCATCAAAGCAGTTATATAGCTAATTTTTTACATTAAAAACTTTGCACAGGAAGAAGAGAGATTTATATTTAGAGACTGATTTTTATTTATAGTATGTCAGAATATTTTCTTGGCTTTATGTAGAATTTAGTCAAGCACTTAATGTAATAGAATATGATGCTGAAATATTTTGGTTTTGATTTAGGTGCTATGTTGGTAGAAGTACTGTAAACTTACAATATATTATGACAGATTATTGTTGCATAATATTTTAGATATGCAGCTCATCCCAAGATATTTTCTGCTCCTAAATATGGCAAATTATAATGTCTCTGTTTCAGCTTGTTTTAAGAAATGTGAAATAAACATGGACTATAATTTTTATCTTTGTAGGAAAGTAATGGTTTTTTGCATGATGCTTGTATAAAGAACCCTAAATTCAATACAAGTTAATTAATTAATAGTTGCTATTAGTCTCCCCTCAGTGAAAATACACTTCTAGAGAATAGAGGAAATCTGTTTAGTATTGTTTTCTCTCAGGCTTGTACTCATGAAAAGTTATAACAATACTAGATCTCAAATTTATGCCTTAGATCTGATATTTATGTGTCCAGACACCCGCAAAAAACACGTTTAAGCTGACTTTTATTTGTTTCTTAAGCCCATTTGAGGAACAGCTTATATAGAGTAACAATAACAGGTTTCATGTTTAAGACTTTAGTTTATAATGCTTCAGGAGAAGCACCTTTTATTAAACAAATCAGTTAGATTTCTTTTCTGACTGCAGTTTTCAATTAAGAATAAAGTGTTCTATTTATGTGCCAAAGTAGAGGGAGGTAGGGGAAGATCTTTTCATTAGCAAATAATGAATGTGAGTAGGCACTTACAAGAAAAGAGTGTATTGTACCTATATGCAAGGTTTTTTCTAGATTGAAAGAAATAAAGCTACATTACTACAAAGCTACATCAAAGTACTACAAAGCTACACTAAATGCTACAAAGTGTATTAAAGATGTACTTGAAATGCTGCCTGTCACAAAAATTTTTGAGTTCTGTTTTTCTTAAAGAGTTTAAAAGTGTGTCTGTGACAACAAAGCAGTAAAAACATTTTGTCTTGGCTTTCATTAGACAATAAAAATATTGTATATTTTATACAGAATAAATTGTATTAATGCTTTGAACATTATTTTTCAGAAGGGTGTTTCCTACTTTTGGATGTTTTGGTCTGTTAATAGGTCATCAAATAAAAATTCATTCTAGTACTAAAAAGTTAAGTTGCATTGTATCTGTATCATGATATATCCCTTTTCCATACCTCTCCTGAAATACCATAGACAGGTAGAAAGATTTTAACATGGAAAAGAAAGGGAGAGACCTTGTTCAGAATCCTTGGATGTGTGTATATCTCAGTACAAAGGAAACCTTTGTGCATTCTAAGTGTGAATTTATTGAGTGTAGGACAGTTGTATTGTAAGCACCTCCAAACCATAGAGTTTGATTTGGTTTGGCTTTGTTTGCATTTTTTATTTGTTTTTTTTTCTGGATCAGGCTTCTTATTGTAGAGGCTAGAGAATTAAAGGTATTCCGGCTAGAATTTAGGAACAAAGATATGGACAAAACATCATGGGAGGAAAGACCTAAAGAAGCAATCTTAAAAAAGTACAGTAATTTCACGAACATAAGGTGCACTGGACTATAAGGCGCACACCCCCGGGAGTTGGCAAAATTCGCAGCTTTGTAGATCACATAAGGTACACCAGACTATAAGGCGCACTTTCCAGGTTGGGGGAAAAATTTTAGTCAAAAGGGTGCGTCTTGTAGTCGTGAAATTACTGTAACGTACTGTCTTCGCACTTACAACTGTTTAAGTATTAAAATGTAAAGTTCATTAAAAAGCCTAGTATAAAAGCCTTAGTAAATCCTTAGTTGAATTGAAAGTTGTGTTCTACTTCTTCAGAGGGCCAAAAATTTTGGATGGATTATTTTTGCAGAATTTCTGCTTTAAAAATTATGTTTTCATTCAATCAACACTTCTCCCTGACAAGCTACTCACTGTGAGCAGCACCAGTTGAGAGAAAGCCCTTTTACTTTCTCCCCTAAAATTCCAGGCTGACCAAGGAACAATGATTTGCAGCTGTTTAGCAATGTTTGTAATTTTCTGTTTTAAAACCTTGCTGTGAATACACCCACACAAGTTCTTAAAACTGAGAACTGAAATGGTTACTCAGAAATGTGCTGCATTGAATGAGGAGTAGTAGAATTCCTTAGAATAAAGATGGATGAAAAAAATGGCATGTAATTTATAAGATAGCCTCTGAAAAATAATGTTAATCTAGGCCACTTAGCAGAAAAGTAATAAAAAATCCATAATATGTGATCTTACCTCATTTTATAAATTGCTTTTATAAAATATCTTCTGTTTGCTTCCTATGAAGGCATGTTTCATGGATTGGCATCAGGCAGAGGCACCCTGCCTGTCTATCTAAACATCACAATATTCTACTCAAACCTCTTTCACAACCTGCAGTGACCTATTGTTCGTTTTATGGCTTTCAGCTCCTGGGAGGAGTAGGTTAGAGACCATCACAGGGGGATGTTCTGCAAAAGTGGTAACATTGATTTAGATAATTGCAATTTGTTGCTTTTAAGGCTACCATTCTGAGTTTTATGCACTTTGCTAGATCAGAAACAACTAGTGACAAGAGCTGTAACTTTTCCTCTGATTGCAGCGCACGAGAGCTGTTCCTCTTCAGTTTTTGTAGAGGACTCCTGTGATGTTCCAGACAGGCTTTGCTAGGGAAGTAGGTAAAACCTGAAAGGATTCATTGCAGAGGGTAGAATCTTATTACAGTTCAGTTCAAATTATGCATGGTAATTAAATAGAAGGAATGATAAAGAAAAAAGGCACCATTTGCAAAAATTGTGTTTGGAAATGGGACTTCTGGTTTAACAAAACATGGAAATTGTTGTTTGAACATGGCCTATGAGCTTTTTTCAATCCTAAACAATATTCTCCAGAAGGAGATATCAGTAGGTTATTTCAGCATTCATCTGTAGGTCACATGTATGAACATGGAGTCAGAAGATTAGAGCAGTGCTGAAAATTAGCTGAATCTACATCTTCTTCTTTTCAACATATACAGTAATAAAACAGCAAAAAAATTCATAGATTTATCTTCCTCAGCTACTTCATTGCAATTTTATTTGGTTGACTTGAAAATATAATTTAGCAAATATTTTTTTGACCAGGAAGTCTTAAAAATGTAGTAAAGATGTTTTCTTAAAAATAGAGAAAAAAAAAATCATGGGGGGTTTTGTGTGTCCATTTTTTAAAATTGATTTACTCAAGTCAAAATGGAACCTGTTTCATGTGTGACTTTAAAAAAGGTTCATGTGCTTCAGTGGATACAATAGATAAATGTGGATTTTTTTATTATTAAATAGGAATTGTAAAAATATAGTGTAAACTATGTTATTTGTTTCAGTAGAATCTATTTTAAGGATTTTTTATTTGATGTAAAAATAAGCTGTCATTAATAGAAAATTTTACCACCTTTATCATGTGTGGGAATGGGAATCCAGCTGTTTCATTTTTTCTTTTACAAGATTTTCCTTTAATTTTGAAGGTCTGTGGTCTCCTCTTTCTTCAGGGAATGCATACTAAATATTTTTCTGCAAGATTTACATTAATAGAAGATTTAATTCAGTGGTTAATAAATTAACAATTTATCTTTTTTTTTTTTTTTTTTTTTAATAGAATTCTGTGTGCTTTTGGTAAAACAAATGATCCTTTAGGGATAATTTAGTCAGCTTAGTAAAGTTCTTTTAAAAGAAAGCACACCACTAAGGAAAGGGTCTATAAATTTTGTAAGACAAAATTCTAAAATCAGTATCTTGGCTTGTAATTTTTATTTCTCATGCATCTTTGGCCCGAATACTGTCTTTTTGGAACCTTAATAATGCAAACAAAAAGTGATTGTACATATGTATGATTCTGAAAAAATTATAACATCTAAATGTATTCTTTGGACAGATGTTTTACCTATATACTCCCTGTCTAATATTCCTACAGTGGGATCATGTATCAGTATTCAGATAGCTTATTATACCATTGAACATATAACTAATTATCATGCATGAGCTTTTGTACATGACAATCCCTGAAATATCAGTGCAGAGGCAATGCTTTCTAGCCAACTTCTCATGGCACTTTGGCTCTTATTTACTATGTTGAATAAAGTGATATTTTAAACTATATTTATTTGTGCACAGTATAATATGAACTGCAGTGGAATTTTTCCCAATCTTTACTGGGATTGCCTGCCACTTGTTTGCAGTTTGCAACTGCCAGTACACGTGTAGGCCATTTATTTCCCTGCCAAGGTCTATATTTCCCTTATCTCTCCAACTTTTTCCCTCCCAAATGCTTGACCCCAGCATTCTGGTAGCGAGATTTGAGTGGTAAAAATAGATTGCCACATTTAAAAAAATAACAGATCCATGTAGATAGAACTTGAAAAAATAAATTGAAATTGAAAAAGGAAAGCCTCTGAAAATTATTGGTATGTGCAGTAACCTTTGCTGTTTGGGTAATTGTACCATTAATCTGAAGCTTAGATTTGTGAGTGAATATTTGTGGGTTTGTATAGTCAAAATGTTAACTGTATGAAAATGAAAGCTGAGTTGATATAGTATTAGCAAAATAGGATAAAGAGGTTTTAGAGAGAGGTCAAGCTGACTATTAAGAAAAAATAATTGTTATGATTGAATGTGACATTTGAATATATTTAGATAAAGTCATTATTAAGATAGTCAACCAACTTTAATTCTGATCTTTTTTTAGTGTTATTCACTAGCACCCTAATCACAGTTGCAATAATACAAAATTTGTGCAGATCAGATTAAAACAGTGTTCCAAAAGTGTCTTTGTTTCCTTTTCTACTTCTTACTTATTTTGGCAGGTATTTTCTCTGTGATTTTTTATTACTCTTCTCTATCTACTCTGGAGATATTTTTGTGGCTTACAGCCTTCTATTGCTCAACATGCTGGTGTTTCTAGAGGTTTTTTAGAAAAAATATATACATAGGGCAGGGTTGTAATCTACTTTAGAAAAATTATATTTTTTTTTATGAATGAAACTGTCCATGATAGAGAATTCACTTTAACTTATAACTATCTATCATAAATATTTATTTTAGAAGCACAATGCTTTAAAGCATTAATTAAAGTGGTTTTTTTGTTAATAGATTTAAAAAAATTGTTCAGAATTGAAAACAGATTAGAGTCAAAGTAAAATATTTTTGTAAAATTGACAAAGTGATATAATAGAAAATATAAATATTTTGGTTAATCTAAAAGTTTTAACAAGTTGATTTAGAAAGCAAAGTGGTATATTGAAGACATCAGAATTTAAATTTTTCTAGATGCTCTGTTGACCCACCTCTAGATTATTCCTCAAATGAGTTATAAGAAAATTATATAGGAAAAAGTAAAGGATGCTGTCTTATGTTTGCAGGTTTGTAGAAGATATTGCAGAGGATTACTGAATTTTTCACCTGTGAGAATTCAAGGCTTTGATCTGAGCCTTAAATATTTGTGAATAAAGCCTATGCCAGTTTTTAATTTTTAATTAATATTAATTCCAACTGTGAAGATTGAAAAGCAGAAGGATAATATTAGTCAGCAATAGCAAGAAGATGAGAAGCAATATAAGTTCTGTCTATTGCCTGCATAGTAATTATTTTGGGGTTCTCACAATAAAAATGATCCCAGTAGAGAAGCAGTGCTAAAAGTAAAGCATAATAGTTGGTAATGAAATGTCATGTTATGGGAGATATTTTTCTAGGTAAATGGTATTAGTGAATTAAAATATTATAAAAAACCTTTTAATCACCCAGATAACAAAATAATATAATTATTTCGGAGTTAGGAAATATCGAAAATAATTCTAACTGTATATCACCTTATATCACAATTTTCTCCCTTGTGTTTTATATGTTATTCTGTATGTATGTAGTATTTCTATGCAGACTTGTGCAGGTTTCTATTTTTWAAAAAATCTCACATTATAGGATGTGCAAAGTTCAGAGAGTGAGTTGGATTATTTTTTATTACTCTGTACATGACTGATTTCTCATTCATTTTTAAGTATTGTGTTGTGGTCTAAATATAGAATTCTTATTTTGCCCTACTTTTCTTTAGTAACAATTATCTTTATGGTTCCCAAATGCTTCACAGTCCTAAATTTATTTTTATAGTATTAAGAAATGTAAGATTCTCATTTCCTTCCTCACTCTCATAGTATGCAACAAAATATGAGTGGTGGGATTTTAAGTCTGAAGTATCAACTAAAGATAAATATTCCTTCTGGAGCTGTGAATATTTACTAACAGTTATCACTATGTAATTTCATGTTCAAGCACAGCTGCCTTGGCTTTAGTTCCAGGTTGAATCTCTGAGCATTTCTATACATTAGATCCCTTAGTCTCATTCAAATTCCCTTGTTTTGTTTTGGAAAGATACCAGTATTAGTGTCTGACACCCCAAACCTTTTACTTGTACATTCACTAGAGTACTTTGGTTTGTTTCTTCTCCTGAAATGCAGAAGTAAAAGAAAGTATGGAAACAAAAATTTCAATATTTGCTGCAGAAAGG
Source organism: Turdus rufiventris (assembly GCA_013186435.1). Lineage (NCBI taxonomy): Eukaryota > Metazoa > Chordata > Aves > Passeriformes > Turdidae > Turdus > Turdus rufiventris. Next base: position 1,947,743 of record PYHW01010620.1, on the reverse strand, counting down.
GTTTTAAACTGACTCTGTGGTAGCTAAAGTAACCAATTCTTCCAAGAAATTGAATTTATCCGTTTTCAGTATGGGTTTTATGTGTGTATATTTTGTATATTAATTTGAAAAATTCAGTTTTAAAAGTAGGCTAATGAAGAACTTGAACTTTTTCAGCTTGATGTAGGTGACATGACATACACGTATCAGTCATAGATGAGTCATTTGACTTGAAAGGAAATAACCCCACACTTGGAAAGAAACAGTCACAGAACTACTTAACATTCCTTGATCTTTGTTTTGAAGTTCTGCTTTGATGTATATTCAGGCCCGTGAGAAATGTTGCCAGCTAATGCTTTGACTAGCTTTTCCTGTGATTTGCATTGCAAATTGAATCCTAGACTTATGCAGATTGGGAGGCAGGTCCTCTTATCCAACCCCTTGCTCATAGCAGTTCCAGTTAGATCTGACTCTGTAGGTCTATCCCACATCAAATTTCAAATGTTTTAAGGACTCAAATTTTTATTTCTCCACTATTTGACTATTCCCATGTCATACTTTTTTTCCCTCATACCTAGGCAGATTTTCCTGTCCTGTATTTTATATCTGTAATCCCCTGACTTAGCGCAGTGAGCATCTGAAAACTAGTGGTTTCAAACTTGGGTGAATTCAGCAAAAGGAAACCAGAAGTTCTAGAATCATAGAATCCTTTAGGATAGAAATGACACCTCAGATCACAGGCTCCAACAGTCCACTATTCATTATGTCCCTAAGTGCCATATACATGCTTCATCTGCACAGCTTCACAAACCCACTGCAGATGAACTCTACTTCCTCTTTAATAACCTGAATGCCTTTCTTTTACTTCAAGGTTAGCTTAGAGTAGCTTACATGTACATGTTCTTGTGATAGGTCAAGTTTCATCAGTTAAAGATATCTCTTGCTCCAAGAAAGAAGATATCAAGCATTAATAAGAGAAACTAAAACTCTATGGTGAAAGTGTCCTTACGAAGAAAACCATATCAGTTCAACAAGATTGGCTCATCATTATCATCATGTGAGTAATAGATAAAAGATAGCCAGCTTGAATGGATAAATCTGGTCAAAAATAATTAGCAGTTCAGACCTCTCCTATGAGGAAAGATTAATACAGTTGGCATTCTTCATGCTGGAGAAGAAAACTCTGCATAAAGATGTAATTTCAGCTTTTCAGTACTAAAGGGTTCTTATAAGACAGATAGAGACCCAGTGGTGGTAAGACCTGGAATAATGATCTTGAAGTACAAGAGGATTGATTTAGATTTAACTTACGGAAGATATTTTTTGTAGTAATGGTGTTGGGGCAGTGGAACAGATTTTCCAAAGAAATTGTGAGTGCCCTATAGCTGGAAGTGTTCAAAGTGAACGGGACTTGGATCAAGCTGGTCCAGAGAAGGACGTCCCAGTCTGGAGCAGGGCCTAGTGGACTAGGTGATTGTTAAAGGTCCCTTCCAGCCCAAACCATTCTATGATTTTTTTCTTGTTGTCGTTGCAATTTGCAGTGTTCTTTCTTTTGAAGACACCTGGTAATGATAAAAGCCTCTTGTTTTGATTGAAAGCAGGAATGCCTCTTTTCGGCACAGGATATAAAACCGCACTTGAGTATTACTCTATTCAGAAGAGAATCTTAAGAGATGCATTTATTTGCTATCATCAAAAGAAAGATATGGAGGTAAAAAAAGTAAAATCCTTATGAAATTTCATGTTGTTTCTAAGTTACCCAGTGAAAAAAATGGAAACCATTCTGAACGATATGGACTGTCTTTGTTACTTTTATATAATACAAATATGTACAATTTTTATGTTTATAATTGAAATCGTAAGCTTAATATTGACATAACAGACAGTCACTGGAATAGATCAATATGAAGATAGTTTTCATTCACTGCACTGTTGCTGTGGGATTTTGTTTCAGTTTTAAAGTGGTGTGTGAATGGAGACAGGTTCTATTTTCTGCTTTGTTTTGACCAGAATATTAGCTGGTCCTTGGATTCTTTTCCTCCTTTAGGCATGCCCTGTACATTTTCTGTAAAGTGACTGTTTCTGAGGTTGAAAAAGTTCCCTATATTAGTCATAAAAGACCTCCCAGGTGGTAAGAAGATGAGGAAAAATTAAGTACAACCTTGACTGCATTCTTCATCACTTCGTCTTTCTGCTTGATAAAATACAAACGGAATAGAAGAACAAAGATGCCATAGCAGTTTAGAAGTAGAGCACTGGTTGAATTCTTTGCCAAATATGCCAAATCTTTAGCTTTTTTATAATTCCTTGTGATTGATATTAGATCCTTTATGCATTACCTGCCAGCTGGAATTAAGTCTGGCATACAAAAAGGGGTGGTTTGACATTAATGCAGCCTCAGGGGAATTAGATTTTCTGTAAAGTTTTAGCAGCACTGAGGATAAATACAAAGGGTTATAAGCAGTGTAATGATCTTCAAATCTGCAGCTTCACCCTGTCCTGTATCCCAGAAGTCTAATGTAATTTCACAGGAAAAGGTACCAAGATACACCACTTATCTTTCTCCTCCATGCATATGCTATCAACTCTGATGTAATGCATTAACATTATAATAAAAAGAATTTGTCAATCAGGAAATATAGAAGCATACATTTGGAGGCAGAAGGGAAGGAAGAGAAGGAAAAATATGGTCATTTTGATGCAGAGATTTTTTACAAGTTCTGATGTGCATTTAATTTATTAAGATCTCTCCTTTGAAGTATAAATAAAAAGCACATATTCTGTCATTGATGTTATCATAATGATTTTGCTAGCCTTTTATTTATGCAGTACTAATATGAAGACTTTTATTTAAAATAATTGTGGAATTTGGAGTTAATCAAGGTATTTCAATACAAAATGTAAAAGGAAAAAAGTCTCAATGGTTATAAAAGCTGTGAATAGATTACAGCACTGGTATGAATTAATTGATATGTAAATTTTCACTATGACAGAAATAAGTTCAAAGTCACAGAAATTCTTCTCATCCTCTTTATTCTACCAACTTTACTGGTCATGTTTAGCTTTTTAAAAGGAAATCTGTAGCGGTTCTAACTAGCTAAATATAATTAACATTTTTTTTCTCATTATTTTGTATTTTCAGGTAACATGCATTTGGAACAGGAATGAATACAGGTCAGGCAAAAAAATCTTTAATATCCCATCTAGGCAGTTTTAATGTAATTGAAAGTCTAATATCAATATGCCTATTTTCTCAGTATAATACTTAAATATGACACCTACTTTATCAACAACGTATCTGATCTAGAATCTGTTTCTTTGGTTTCACAGTTACTGGCTGTCATTCATATTCAATGTTTCTTTCACACTCTAGTTATTTTGATTTCTACTTTTTTTTGCTTTAGTGGCCAACAAAAGAAAACCCCATATTTTTTTGGCCCTAATGATAGAAATCAGTGCACAATTTTTTTTTTTTTTTGTGATTGTTTCTGGATTTCTGTTTTAAACTGTGTTTTCTATTATGTGAAATTCCAGTGAACACCAACTGCACAAAACCTAGAAAGTACTGCTTTCTCTGAAGTTGCAATGCTTTCTTCAGTGTAAATCTTGCCTTAAATCCATTATTTCTTAGGAGCTATCAAAAAGAGGTAAATTCTAGAGTATTTGCTTGAATTTGGGCTGTGCAAGTTCTGCCTACCCATATAAAAATTTGTTCTCTCTACAGAACTAATTTTGAGAAAGCGACAAGAATCTGTATCTTCTCAGTGACCATTAGAAATATTCAGTAAAAGAAGTCTTTAAAATTGAGAAACAGTTTTCTTGGAAGAAGGTAATTGAATGATTTTCATTCTGCTTGTTAGGTAGATTTTTAGTTCCATTAGGATGTGAAAGTACAAAAAGAACACAGATAGACCAGTATGATTTATAAATTTAAAAAGGAATCATTAAGCTTGATTTTGCATAATGGAAACAGAAGCATTTATGTCACATATTGATACTAGCCACTTTGATAGCCACTGCGTTTTCCAGTTATTTTCCTGCTGGTAAAATGGAAGTTCTGTGATAAGCATTTTTTTTTTCATTTATGGACTTACCTATACTGAAGTATAATTTAACCGTGATAAACTATTCTTATTATTGTTATCCCAGAGACTCTTTGGAAGCTAAAGAAACACCAGTGTTCTATGTCTGAATTTAAAATAAACAGGAAACTTTAAGTCTACTTTGATGTATGTAAAATACAGTCAGTTCTTGTAGACTGACATTTTAAGCCAGATTTTGTTTTCAGAATAAGAAATGTTTGTAATCCGTAATTTGTAGGATATGAGGTCAATGAGAACCTGCAATGGTTTCTGTTGCCTTTGGGTCAGGCTCTCTAGGTCTTGGAGGTCACTAGAAACTGCTCCAAATATATTTCTAAGCAGCTGAGAGCAATATCAGTACCTAGATCTATATAAACTTTGCTTAGACATAAAGCTTTAACTTTGAAATTTTCCGGTTAGAATGATTAATGAATTGCAAGAATGCCTTCAGGGAAAAGATGTCCTACATTAGTGGAGAAAGAGCCAGACAAGATGTCTGTTGAGCTTAATGCACTACCTGTCTTGAAAGGCAAGACTTAATTTTCAACTAATATGCTACATGTCAAAACCATTGAAGTCTAGTAACTAACGTTAGCCAAGTGAGGTTGTCAACTGATTTTTGAAATTTTATTTAAGTAAAATTACATCTAATTGCGTGCACATAACTCTGTGAAACTGCAATTTTTTTAAACGATAATGAATGGATTCTTATTTCTGAAAATTAATTATAAAGATCTTTTTCATCAATCTGTGAATATGATGTTTTTAAGTTTCTCTGATTCATTTTCATACTGGTAAAATTCTGTAAATAATAGAAAACATGTAGTAAAAATAATCCTCTACAGAAATTGCTTTCCACTTACCATATTTTTGTTGTGTTTCTAGATTGTTTCTGTCTGTATTTACTTATTCTTGTAATTACACAAATAACTTGTGTTTTATTTAGAAATTATTTGGATTAACATATTTGTTTAGCACTTATTACAGAATTACTGAGGCCAATTGCATTGCTCTGAGGCCCAATGGATTGCTTGGAAAGGTGCCAATATGAATAAATATCTTTTAAATAAAATTTATGGAAGCTAATGAGATGAACTACCCTACTTTAATACTCTGGCCTGAATTCCTTTATGGCATTCACAGGCCTCAGTTCCCAGACAATGAATTTCAGAAATGTTACAGTTATTTTAATTAATAAAACATAGTGTTGTTCCTTAGAGAATAGTTTTTGTTTTAGGTATTCTTTTGAATTACCAACTAGTCATACATAGCTTAAATGTTTTGGAAAGCAGAGAACTCTGCTAGCTGTGGAAGCTGTCTAAATGTTTAGTTCATGAATTCGTTGATTTTAACTTATTTTTTTGTTTTAAAATATAGCTTTCACTTTTAATTCATACCCTAATAAATGTATAAGCAAATAATACCTGTTTTAAAATACACATACTCATTGCGTAAGCCATATATTAGTTTTTTTTATTTTTAAAAAAGTTAGCTCCTAGCAAATATTTTCATATTTGGTGGTTTTGAAAGCATTTAAATATTTTTTTCTGCTAACATTGAAGAATATTTTTGTACTGTTTGTTGGATGGACTATATCTTTATTTTGGAACATTTAAGAACAGTTTTGTAGATGTTGTTATCTGAAACCCTCTTCTGCAAAACTGTAGTGCTTAATTTCGTAGGTACACTACAAAGATAAGCTATTTTTAATCTATAAATGACAGTTAATTAGAATTATTTCAGCAAAAACAATTTCAAAGCTGACCATGTAAATGACTTTAATTAATATGATAATTTAGAGACACAATGGTCATACTTTTCATGCAAAAAATAATTATTTACAGTGTTTCCTTTACAGGATTCTATGATTCATAATCCTAGAATCATGAAGGTTTGAAAAGACCTTTAAGATCATCAAGCACAACTGTCAGCCTAGCACCACCACCATGTTCATCACTAAACCTGGTCCTCAAATGCTATATCCATGTTATATTAACACTTACCAGGAATGGTGACTCTACCACTTCCCAGGGCTACCCGGTCCAATGCTTTTAAACCTTTTTCAATTCTCTTTTTCGTAATATCTAATCTAATCTTCCCTGGAAGGAGTTGAATCCATTTACTTTCATTTTGCCACTTGTTACCTGGGGGAAGAGACTGACACCCTCTCCTTTGAGTTAGCTGTAGAGAGATAAAGACCCTCCTGATCATCCTTTTCCCAGACTAACCAACTCCAGATGATAAACAAACCTCAGCTACTCCTCACAGTGTAAGGTGGAAGGCTGGGTATTTATCTTATTGTTTTTTCACTACAGAGGGATGGTTTTCCTTATGCAGGGATGATGTACAAGCACTGTTTTAAAGCTAGATTTTTCAATTTTTCATTTTAGCTACCTCGAACATTTTAAAGATTGTGGGTTTATTAACGGTCATGTAAACTTACTGATAGCCAGGAAAACTTCATTATCACTGTACAGAGCCTTTTATTGTTGTTTTGCAAATTAAAAAAAAAAGTAATCTTAATTATATTTGAGGGCTGGAAACTAAACTAATCTTTCTGACATGGTTAGACTGATTCTTTGGGTCAGTCATGTCCCATAACATGTTGAGCAAGACTTTCTGCATGAACTGTCATAATATTCAGAGCGGCAGTTGTTGGACCTTTTTTCATTCTTGTAGTTGAAACCAAATACACAACTGAAAAATTAATAAAATTGTTTTGATCTTAGAACTTTAACATTTAGGAATTACCATGTTTCCTTTAAGTACCAGCTGTAATGTCACTTCTCTGCATATGAAAGCAATGACTTAACACTGCTGCTTTGAAATGTTTCCATTTGAGACTATGAAATCCTTAGAGCTTTCTACATACTGTTAAGCTATAGTATTACTCTGAAGATGTTTTGCATCATTACACAGAATATAAGGTGTTTATCTAGTCCATGTTCTTTAGAGTAGCTACCTCTCTGGTTTGACATATTATAGTCTTTTCTGTCACTGATGAATGACAATTGATGAACTCCTTTTCACAGACATTGTAAAATGAAATTTCTGCCTTTAAATTTATAGAGGCCAAAAAATAAAATAAAATCAAGGAAAGGGAGATTAATGTAAGATCATGTACCAAAGAGATGATTGCAAAAATGTGAAGATTTTTTTCTTCTGTTTATTTTCTTTTTCTAAAGGAAGGATGCTAGCAAATGCTGTAAGCATAAGGTTTCCTTTAGACTGGATCCCTTTCCTTCCGAGAGAGATTTTGAAACTATGTAAATTAAGTGATCTATTGGTAATTGATTAACAGATACTCAGGACATTTAGATTCTATTTGGGTTTAATTGTCCATTTTTTTGTTTAATTGTTTTTGTTTGAGGTTTTTCCTTTATGGTGGTCAAAGGATAATTGTGAAATTAACAGCTACCAGATTGCTTAAAATATCAGCTGGCTTTAGTAATTCCTGAACATAAAGATTGGGTGACCAAATTGCTGGTGTTTGCATGTTACAGTTCTTTTTTTTCTCAATTTGCTCAAGGGTTTTATTCGCTCTTTTAGGTTTTCACTGACAGACTTAAAGTCTGTTCTATTGCTTTGAAAGGACTGTATTGCAATTTAGAAATCTAATTTAGTGATTAGATCATTGAGAAATCAAAATATAGACTTCAGCTGAAGTAATGTAAGTGCTTCTGGGGTTTTGGGAAGATGCTATTTATTTCTCCTTTTCCATTATATGTTTTTTTTCCTTTTGATTTGGCTACCATATTTATATAAAGATTACTATTAATCTTAGGATAATTTAATTAGGCTTTTATTTTTTTTTTTAGTAATGACAGACATCCTGAGTGGATTGATAATTACGGATTAGATTTTAAAAATGCTGCATTAAAAAGGAACCGGTGTGGATTTTGAACAAGCTGTCACTTAGGCAGATGGAACCACTGAGTAAGAAAATAAAACAAGTTAAGTGAAGAAAAAAGGTCATTGTATTGTTTCTGAACTCTTGGAGATTTGTGGGGTTTTTGCTTGTAAGCATTTCTAGATTGTTTTTTCCTCCTGCTACCTTTCCTAATCGCATGTTAACTGTTGAGCCGATTCTGAAATAATCTTTGCAAATACAAGAGGGAACTGTGGAACCTGGTGATTCTACAGGAAACTTACACAGCTGTAACCAACTTACACTCTGTACCAAAAAACCCAGAAGAAATTTTTTTTGGATCTGCTGACTTCTAACTTCTTTCCACTAATTAATATCTTTCTTTGTCTTGAAACTGCAAAAAACCATAATTCTGTGCCACTGTTATGGTGTTTCTCAATTTTTTTAAACATAGTCTGCTTGGGCTTTTCCTGTAGTCAATGAAAAACAGGTCCTTTATGGTGTTTAAGATAAACATCTATTTGGAATTTCCTGTTATATGTGATCCACCAGTAGATGGTAAACACAGGGATCAGCACCCACTGTGTCCCACTGCAACAAAACCCTGTTCAACATTTCTTGTTATACACCTAAAAAATTGTGTACTATTCCTGGAAAATTAAAATGGTTCTTTTTCCGGTTAAAAATTCATATATGAGGAACATAATGGGGTAGATAAAATCTGTTTACAATGTCTGACTGCAGGAAACAATGAAGTGAAATTTATGATAAGCCAAATAGTTTTCAAGATATTCAACCTAGGTGTGCTGATCCTCAATGTGTTCAATGATCTGAAATGTCTTGTCACAAAGGTAGTTGAGGAACTTACCTATTTGCAATGTAACAAAGCAGTGACATATTGAATATATTGAAATAGCCCTTCCAGTGCAGCAGGCTCTCACAGAGGATAGACTTCTGATGAGGATGCTAATAGGAAGATGGACTTAGTAATGTAAAAGAGTACCAGAAAGAGAGTAGTCTTTCCAAGAAGGAAAAAAAGTGAATTTAGGTTTAACCATTCTCCAGGAGTTGACTGTGCTAATCATTCAGTGGACATCCTCAGCTGAGGTGGTATAACACAAGGGGTCCTGAGTATGTATAATGATAGGTATAATGATTAGTGGTAAAAAAGCAGTTGGATTGAGAAATAGAATGAGTGATATCTACTCAACTAAAAAACATAATAACAGTGAAATTTGTCACAAACTGAAATCTATTTTTAAATTCTCCCTGGCTGAATGGTTAATAAGCCATCAATAATGCAGTCTTTGTGGACTGTTGTCCGTAAAGTGGTGAACTCAGGAAGACACTATAGACTCTCAGACAGTGCTATTATGTACTGGTTTTGGAACATGTAAGAGACAAAAGAATTGTGGATTGTAAGGTCTTGAGGGTAAGAAGTACAAGAACCTTGAAATTAGAAAATGAGCAGGAAGAGAATAAAGGATAAAATTTTTGTCATTGTCTCCCTTTTATTCTACTGCATAGAATAAAGGGGGCATACATTAAGCCTTTTTACTTAAATGAACAAAAACTGTAAGAAACAAAGGTATTGGGAACTTCAGAATGAAAGAAAAGTCTTTATGTGCTTCTGTTTTGTTATTACTACAATAAATAGTAACTGCAGTCATGAAGAGATCTGTTACTTCTCTAGTAGCTCTAGGAACTTTTAAGAGTGAGTCTTGGTGATCTGTGCTTTTGATATAAGATGGAGTTTTTATTCTGAACTTGTACTCCATTTCCTTGCCTTGTTCTTCTCTCTTTTTGGAGGTGCTCACTTTGTCAAAAATGTTGTTTGTCTTCTGATTGTTTTCTTACTGCAAGCAAGGTTTCTAATTTATTTCCGTATTTCTCGTATATAATATTATTACTGAACCACTTAAAAGTACTGCAAAAAGATCTGTTGAGTTAATTTTCCAGTCTCTCTAGGAATTCAACTTAAATGATACTTTCTTCAGCTAATTACCCTCTTTTTTTCCCTCCAACAATTAATATTACAACTTTTATTGTCTTAATAGTTTTTTAATTTTTTTGATCTTTTTGTTACACATTTTGATGATATATAAGAATGATGGATGACAAGAGAAAGTAAATATTGAACTTTCTTTTAAATCTTTATGTTAATTTGGGAGCTGACATGTAAAGTACATTTTGAATATACTCTGATACTGCAGTAGTCACAGACAATATAATAATTTCTGCATTTAAACTCAGCACTCTTAGACTTTTCATTATATCTAATTATAACTAATTTATTTAAATTCCCATGAAAATAACTTAATAGGCTAAAACCCATTCTATTTTACTTACTTACAGTAATTTCACAACTATAAGGCGCACCCTTTTGACTAAAATTTTCCCTCGAACCCGGAAGTGCGCCTTATAGAACGGTGCGCCTT
>PYHW01010620.1:1917974-1936211 GCA_013186435.1 Turdus rufiventris | reverse complement strand
CTTCGGCCAGCAACTGCGCAGGGGAGCTGGGGGCGGAGCCTCGCTGCAAAAGAAGGTGAGCCTTATAGTCCGGTGCGCCTTATCTGATCTACATATTGCGAATTTTGCTGGCTGTCGGTGGGTGCACCTTATAGTCCGGTGCGCCTTATGGTCGTGAAATTACTGTAATTACTTTTTAGTAAAAATAAGCAACTGAGGGCCTGTAAAGAATACCAAATAGAGATATCAGTGACTGTGACTTTCTAAAATCATTATTTGAAATCTTAACTTGACTTTTCCACTTATGAGTTATTTCTTTCAGCATGTTTTGGAGCTGTATGTATGCTATTTCCCCTCAGAAAATGAGTTGATATACCAGTCAAAGTTGTCTGTGTTTAGCAAATCAATGTTGATTGTATTTCTGGGAAGAGACTTTAGAAAGTTTTATTCATTTTCAGCTTAGTAAAATCAATGAAGCTACTGGAACGTCCCAAAGTTGTCCTTACTACTGCTGGAACAGCTACACCCATCAATATGAATTTTATGGTAAAAATTGAGGAAACCTATTTTTCCCTACAACATTATTTTGTTAGAGAAGTATTAATAGGCCTATTGGTGTAGCAGTTTTTGGTCATAAGTAGAATTTGTGCCATATTTGTCTAACGATACTCTTTGCTCACCACCTACTCCCCAGAAAAAAAAAAAAAAAGAGAAAAAAAAAAAAGGATTAAAGGAATTGTAGTGACTTTTCAATACAGTGAAAGGATAAGGTAGGAAAGTAGGTAGGTAGGTAGGATAAGGTAGGAAAGTAGGTACCCAATGTTTAAAGAAAAATTTTGAAGACATGAAAAATTCAAACTGGCAAATTTGGAGTTAAATTGTCTGATAATACAGCTAAAATTACAATAGAGCTTCTTTTGAGCAAAGATAGAATTGATGGTGAAAACTAGGACTGCCATTCATGCTGTGCATTCAAACTTAAGACCTATTTTATTAAGTATAGTATAGTTGTGCAGGTGAGAAAAGGGAGACAGAAATTCTATCTAAATTACTATGGTCAGACTCTACAGAATTCTGCCTGTCTTTCTCTGAACAGGCAATAGCATTTTCAGCTAATGAAATAGGAAAGCATGTTAGTTAACTAAGTTCACTTTAATCTCCTTTAAAAAGAAATATGGAAATTGTCCTTTATCAGGATAGCTGTAGAACAAAATTATTATTTTAAAATATCAAATAGCAGGAACCAGTTATTTTAAAAATGGCTACAATATTCAGCAGTAAATTATCAGACTGACTTCTCTATCTATTTTTTTTCCCTCATACTGTCTGAAGGTAAGAAATCAGTCAGTGAGTTATCTTCTTTTTGTACTCTTTTATTGCAGAATAAATAGATGTTTCCTTGGCATCTTTGATACTAGTGTTCCTTGAAATATTTAAACCAAAAGGTTAAAACTATACACTTGAATCTAGTGGAATTTTATTCTCATAAGTTGTAGTAATATGAAAGTTTCCTTAATAAATGCTGAGTTCCTTTTTTTTGTCTTTATCTTCTCATTTTTTTTGTCATCATGTGCTGACTTACATTCATTAATGTAAATTAGAGAAAGTATTAAGCTGTTAGAAATAAGTGGCCACAACCCCAAGAGGTGTCTAGTCATCTTTAAAAACGTGCTTTAAGCTTTTCAGGTCAGAGGGTTGCTCTTCACTCTGAAGTTTACACATCATAAATTAAATCAATAGATGGCATGCTTTCAGGATTTCTGCAATTCCCTTTTCTTTTCTTTGTTCAGCTGATAAGGTGTATGTTTTTCCTGTTGTTAAAGCTGTTGAGTTTGTATAATTGTACATGTGTGTGATTTTTGAATTCCTAATGAGAAGAAAGACCTATTGTGATTTCATGCCAGGACAATTTCTTGGGTGGTTTAGTTCCTGCTTTAGAACAGAAGGAACCATTCATCTTGGATGAATACTTTAGCCATAGGTCTTCTATAATAAAGACTTTGTTCTTGTTTTGATTTTGAATATCACAGGGCAAGGTTGTTAACTCTTGTAGAGCAATTTAAAAACCAGTTCCAGGACAGAGCAAGGGGTCTTCCAGCAGGCTATCAAGGTACAATGTTTAGGATGGGTGAAGGATCACTTCAATATTTTTTATCAGTTGAGAATATGCTCCTTATCAAGAACAAAGTATATTTTGTCTTTAAAAACTAAATAAAAGCATTTCAGTGTGAGGCATTTGCCCATAATACAAATATTTGGAGACCTACCAACATAAGATGTAGCTATCCTCCATGCTTTTGTGTCCATTGCACTGTGTTCTTATGTATATTGTAAGAATGATAGAAAGGATTTATCTGTGGTGCCTTGTAATACTCTGAACATGTCCTCTAATGGCACAATTTCTGAACACATTCCACAGCAATATCTCTGTGCCTAAGACAGCAGGTAAATTTATTGACCCACGAAGGCTGTTCTGTAGGACTATGCCAGGAAAAGAGAGGCAGATAACCTGAAGAAGTTTTAGGTGTCATTTCAGGGATTATGGGGCAATAAATGATGTAATAAATGCCCTGTATGACTAGAAGTCCTAAGAGCATCTGCTCTTTGGGTGGTGTAGGATTGGTGTGCCTTGGTAGGTTTAGTCTATTTTTCTTTGTCAGATGTTAGCACTTTCACTAGTTTGGGTGTCATATCTCACCACTTGTAACACTGTGATCTCTCTGTGATCTCTTTTCACTGAAATGAGATCTAAGAGTAAAGCAAGTGACACTTTTGTGCTTTTCCAACTTGCGTGTCATTGACTTGTTGTAGATGTTCTTTTGGGGTGGCAGACATACTCTCTTCATATTTCCTGCTTCTACTGTCATTCCTCTTTGTGTTGTTTTCAGAGAAGCAGAGTATCATTTCATGAAGTAATAGCACTTTCCTACATCTCAGATTGATTTTGTCTGTGTTGGCATGTGTCTGAAAGTTCCCAGCGTCATCAATGTCAGTTTTTAACATCACAGGCTTCTTTTTTTTCACTTTTATGTTGAAGAAAATATCAGTAGGTGAAACCATGTCCTTCATTGATACTATTTTATAATGTGAACTGCTAAATACATCTCTGAGCATTGCTCTGTCAAGTTACATTTATTTGATCGACACAATTTTTTAATGTGAGTTTAACTATGGCTAAGCGGCTAGTTAAAACAGCTGTAGTAACATGAATGCCTGTATGCAATAACAAGTGAGTCTAGGTAATTTGTATTACGACTTCTTAGGGATAGATCTGATTTCTGTGGAGCATCTAACTCTTGGAGGACTTCCTTTCCCACGTGGTCATAATTTCTACATAGTTGCAATTTCATCCTTTATGGAAAATGTGTTGATCTTGGTATACAACTGGTTTATCACATGAGTATTTTTGAAAGATTATGAACCAAGCACCACTCTGTTTTAGACAAAATTAAGCTGAACTATAGTGTGACTGAGTTAACTTTTAGAAAAAACCTTTTTCTATCTATTAAACCGAAGTTACAGTGACCAGAAAGATAGTTTGCAGCATTTAATTCCGTGCCTTAATGGAATTCAGGTAGTTCTCACCATCTCGTGGTACGTGGGTGGATTTCGAAGAGAGCTGGAGATGGGGAGTTATGGTGATAAAGGCATAAAAATGGGATCTTTTCTGTCAGATTGCCTCTCCAGGACCTACTGCATTTTGGGGCAGATAGGATACAAGGAAAGGATGATTTTAGGTTTAGAGTAATCTATAGTCATCTAGGATTGTTTATGCCATTTAATTCAAATGTTTTCAGATCAAATTAGTTAGCAGAATAGATTTCAATCTGCAATGTAGAAAAAGGAAAGATAGCTATGATGATGGTGTTTGTTTAGAGGTTGTTTTTTTTCAGTTTGGTTTCATTGTGTTTTTAATTTGACCAGTTAGCAAATTTCCAATAACCTTTTATCTGTGTGGCCATTCTGACTTCTTAAATGTTTCATTGTTTAAAATACGAGAGTTGGAGTTGTTCAGCCTTGAGAAGGATCCAGGGGGACCTGACGGCAGCCTTTCAGTACCTACAGGCTACAAAGTTTTGTAGTCTTGAAGAACTTTTTGTGAGGGTGTGTTGTAATAGGACAATGAGGAATGGCTTTAAACTGAAAGAAGGTTTTTAGATTAGATAGTAGGAATAAGTTCTTTACTACTAGGGTGATGAGACACAGGAACAGGTTGCCCAGAGAAGACTGGGCAAGCCAAATCCCTGGGAGTGTTCAAGACCACATGGGATAGGACATCCTGCTCTAATGGGAGGAGGCCCTGTGTGTGGACAGGGATTGGAACTAGATGATTTTTAAGATCCCTTCTAAAACAAATCATATCATGATTCTGTGACTTCAGTAGCAAATTCATTATTTAAGAGCTATATTGTCAATTTGTTTCCTCATAGTAATTTAAAAATATTTTATTAGTAGAGACCTTTGTTTAATTAAGTGGGATTTTGACATAATCTGAGAGAATCTTAAATTTCTGATTCATATTGGGGGAGATTCAGACTGGACAGGCTTACCAAGAGGTTGGTCAAACAGGCTTCCTAGAGAAGTGCTTGGTACCCCAATCCTGTCAGTGTTATAGAGGCATTTGGGCAATGCTCTCAATAACAAACTTAAACTTTTCATGCTTGCTAAAGCAACCAAGCAACTGAACCAGATGATCATTAGAAACCTGTTCCAAATGAAATATTCTATTTTATTCTATTTATGCAGTACTTGGGGAATTCTTATATTCAGTTAGATTTTTAGATCTAGCCTTCATTTTTTTGATATCAGCCACTCTCTTTTTTAGCTTTTTCTGATCAAAACTTCACCACAGGATATATCCATGAACCACCTTTGTATATGGTAGCAATAGAAGGAGTTGAATTGACATAGAACCACTGGTTTAGCCTTTCTCTTTTTTTTTACATTTTTTCCTTTTTTCTTTACCCATAAAAGCCTTTAAAGAGTCTTATGATCTTACAGAAGTAATTTATCCTGTGTACTTAGTCTTGTCATGATCCTTTTGATTCTATCCTTAGAAGTTTCTTTCAAATGCATTTTTATGGTAATATTCATTCCTAGTTGGTCTGCTTATTCTTAACAGCAACACTGGGACAGGACACCCAGCCTTGTAGAGTGTGATGCAAGGAATGAATTTACAGCAAGTGAAACAAAGCAAAGAAAACAAAGCACAGCCTTTAATTCATCTCACATGGTCCAGTAAATGTGTCAAAGAAAAATGAAATTTTGCATTCCTTTTCTCCAAATAGATTCCTTGAGAGAGCCAAAGGACTCAATCTTTTTGAATAAGGTTTGTTTGCAGCTTAACACAATAGTAATTTTGAAGGAAAACTTATATCAATAGGTATTTTTGAGAGAAAAAAAAATTTGGCACTTAATAGGTTATTGTCTTACAAAGATGGGAGGAAAGAAGGGGCAGTTACTGCGAGAGTTGCAGGGTTTGCTTACTGTCAAGGCTTACTAATGAGCCAGCAGCTGAGGTACCCTCTTGTTGTGGTTTCACCCCAGCTGACATCTCTGCCCCATGGAACCACTGGCTCGCTCTTCCACAGGTGGGATGAGGAAGAATCAGAAGATTAAAAGAAAAAAAACTTTGTGAGTTGCAATAAAGATAGCTTAATAGACAAAGCAAAACTCTGCACATGTGCAAAGCAAAACAAGTAATTCCTTTACTGCTTCCCATGGGCGTGCAGGTGTTCACCCATCTCCAGGAGAGCTGGGCCTCATCATGAGTAGTGGTGACTTGGGAACACAAATGCAATCACTCCAAAAATCCCCCTTCCTCCTTCTTTCTACAGCTCTAGGTGCTGAGCATGACACCCAAATGATCTGAAATATCCCTTTTAATTAGTGGCAGTCAACAGCTCTGTCTGTGTCACCTCGCAGATCCTTGTGCACCTCCAGTGTCCCCACAAGCAGAAAAGGCCTCGACTCTGAGTGCTGCCCAGTAAAAATGGAAACATCCATGTGTTATCAACAGCACAAATCTGAAGTGCAGCCCCATATCAGTGAGCATGAAGAAAATTAGCTCTACCGCAGACATAACAAGCACCATCTCCACTGAGCTGCTGCATTTGCTCGTAGTGCAGGTGGAAAGACAACTGCTTGTTTAACCCCTATTATTTATCCATAAGGGTAAATTCTATTAGTAGGATACACACATGGTATACAATTACTGGGATAGCAGATAAGGTAGTAAAAGTTCTTATTTTCTTTAGGGGCATGTATGCAAACAAAAATAGCATGTATGTCACAAAATGAAGGGAATTGCCTTGCTATCTTGATTTGTGTAAAGTGCCAATCTCTGAAATAGGGGCTTGTAGTATATGTGTTCGCATAACCATTCATAACACTTATCAGATGTCATAATGATTATAAGAGATGTTGGAAGATTTTATGTATAGTTCTTTGTTTTAGGTTCGCTTGTTTGGGGTTTTGTTGGGGTTTTTTATTATGCTTTGAAGATACTTCTAGCTGTGAAACAAATTTGCTTCACCTGAAAAAAGAAAACTGAATGTGCTAAGAAAGTTGTCAGCACTTCTGTATGCAGTGGGTTTCATGGTACATTGTCATTTCTTTTAGTATTTGGAATGAAACTGTGGACCATTAATGTGCTTGGAAGTGAACTCTAAAGGCCAAATTTCATCCTCTGTTCTGATCAGTTACAAGGGCAGTGGAGTTCTGGAATGTTTCCTACTTTAGATGAAATTTAGCCCAAAGTATGATTGAAGATAATTTTGAATGTCATATAAACAACAGCTGAGACTCAGCCTTCTCTGATTAAAATATAAAAACAAGTTAGCCTTTCATCAAAGCCTACTGCAATATATTTCACCCTAGATCAATTTAGACCAGCAAGAATGCCAAATGAAAAGAATAGCCACAAAATACCTGTCAAGTAGAGTGACTAACAAAAAGCAGAGAACCTGTTTTTCAAAAGGTGAAAGTTTATTGACTGTGAATATGGTATCTGAATAAAAACATAGAAATGCTTATATAGGAGTGCATTTCCCCAGGGTTCTGGTTTAAGTCATGCTGTATGCTTGAAGAGAGAAACTTGAGCCTGTTTGTCTTGCATTTACTTCACTCTTCCCTTGTCTTCTGACTAAACTTTCCAAGTGCTGTGACAATAGAATAGGTAACAGTGTTCAGGTAATACTTGGAATTCTTAAAATAAATTTCAGTTTTACCAGACCAGTTGAGCCTAAATATTTTGATGAGCCACATTATTGTCCCTAATGTTAAGTTTAAAGGCAAAGAAGCAACAGGTAAAATTTAAATTGAATAGGAATCCATAAAGAAAGCCAAAGGGCTCTCAGTCTTGGGAATGTGTAGTTGTACATAGATAGATGAGAACTCACACAATTAGAATTTGGCAAATGGTCAGGAGGCAGGAAAGTCTAACACAAGAGCAGACATCACTGCTCCTGATTCAGTCATGGGGTATCAAGCTCCAGACATAAGTCAGTGTGCATCAATTTTTTAGTGAGGTCAAAATGAAAGTTTCTAGTACTCCTTACATTTCCTGTCAGATGCTGTTTCTAGGTTTTTCCACATTAATTTTTGTTACTTTAAACATTGTACAT
The DNA here is from genome assembly GCA_013186435.1 of Turdus rufiventris. Lineage (NCBI taxonomy): Eukaryota > Metazoa > Chordata > Aves > Passeriformes > Turdidae > Turdus > Turdus rufiventris. The sequence continues at coordinate 1,928,607 of PYHW01010620.1, read as the reverse complement.
GGACCATTTCTTATTCACTATGACCTAAAATATCTAAACAATATTACTTTACCCATACATGTGTCTGAATTTTCATTGTACATTTGACTTCAGAAGACATCGCTGTCTTACAGTGAATATTTTGTGTGTTATTTGCATAGAAATTTTTATAGGCCCTGTTTAATACACACTACAGGAGAAAAATACATGCAATAAACCAAATGAAATTTGGATTTCTTTTCTTTTTTTTTAATATAAATGGAAGTGAATTGGTCATTAGACCTTATATCTGTGCCCTTTTAAAATGCCATGTTAGAAGTTGCAGAATGAATACAGGCTATGGAATACAGGTACTTGCTTCCTCATTTTAGATGATACAGGTCTAGGTTATTTTAGAAGCATTTCTGGTACTTAGAATATAAGCCCTGAATTTACAAGTAGTAATATATATATATGTATATATATATGTCTATATATGTATATATATGTATGTATATATATGTATATATGAGTATATAGGGAAAGAAATATCTTTAAATGCAAAAAGTTAGGAACTATCCTGAATATCATGAGTACAACCAAATGAAAGCAGTAATGAAAAATAAATCACACTTCCAGAGAGGCACATTGGTGCATTTTACCCTGAAAATCCAAAGCAGGACCCAAAGCAATTTGTATCCTCGTTATTTAAGGTGTGAATAACATATTCACATTTCTTGGATTGAAAGCAGTGCTATGCATCTTGTTATCAAGCAGTATTCATTTTGCCTTAAATTGGTATTCCCAGTCCCAGTGTCATTAAAATGAGCTGAGAATCTTTTTATTATTGATAAAGCAATCTTTTTGTGTATCTTGGAAGTACCCAGCTTTGCTATTTAATTATCTTCAAATTAAAATACCGATTTAAAAAGTTTATTAGATTACACAGAGATAGTTAGTAAAAGGTGTCAGTTGTAGATTAAAAAAGTGGCTCAGATGTGAGTAGCATTTAACCTTTTCTTTTTTTTTTGAAAGTCACAAATCAAAAGGAAGGGCTCTGAAGTGTAGCATAACTTCAATAATGTCAGCCCAAATATGTATCAAAGTTACAAGGCAATCAATATTTTTCAAGCTTACCGCTGAGATTGCTTCAGGAATAGGAAAATTTAATTAGCAGGCCCCAGTTCCACAAAATTCTGATGATGGACTGTCATTGGAGAATACAGCCTTATTTTTAATCATGTATATAAACACATTTTCATGTTATGTCCCTAACTCCCCAACCTCTCCATTCCTTCTGTTGCAACTGAATGTCCAACGGGACCTGGGATACCAGAAGAAATGTGGTTTTTTGGTTTTGTTTGTTTTTTGTTTGATTTGGTTTGGTTTGGTGTTAGTTTGGTTGGTTTTTTTGTGCTTCTCTCTTGTTGCCATGAGCCAGGGGAAGGACATATTTCAAATTTATCCTTTATCTTAGAGAATGTTGCAGCTGCCTGACTACTGAGATTATTATTTTCTATACTGAAGATTAATACTTCCTAGTACATTTGGCACTAAAAAGGAATTAAATGCAATATTGGATCGTTTCACTAGTTTGTTCAACTTTTTTTTTTACTGGGGAGTCATCCTGCCTTTCTTGCGTCTGTGTTGAGAATACATCTGTGTACACATCAGGGGGCATTCTTTATTTGAGAACACAAAGGAGGTAGGTTTCAGTTTTTGCCAGATACTGTTACAATGATGCATATCCTGATGAGCCCAAAAGACTAATAAATAAGTCAAGAAAAAATCTAAAAAGTCAGTGTTGTTAATATATGCAAAATAGTTTTTGTTTATTAATGTGGAGTAAATAGGGTACCTGTGTACTGGCTGAGTCTCTGCAGTAATCTAAGAATGCATATTGAAAACTCTTGAAATATGAAAGACTTGACTATGACATGAAATCAAGTGATAATCATGGTGCCACTTGTGGGTGGAATTGGTTAGTGTTTCTTACCTGCCCTAAAATGAGTAAAATGAATCTTCATTTGTGACTTTAATGATACCCCAAAGATGGCTATGTCTGAAGAGGTGGCCTATAAAACTTAACAGATATACTGTTTTATGATGGCGTCTTTTTTCCTAACTGATGCACTGGCAGATGGCATAAAAACACTTTTATCTGACAGCATTATTTTTTTTATCTGACATGGCTATGAATGGATGTAATAACAGAATAAAAGGCACATTTCATGCAGGTAGAATATAAGTTGGAGGTCTTTTTCCTTTTAATGTTAATATACCACCAGAAAAAAAAACCTGTTTTCTCTGCAGAATAACATACTTTGAAGACATGCAGCCCGTCTCTGTATGGAAAATACAGAAACAAGAAAGATCAATGGGATGAACCTAGTTTAAGGTATATGTGTAGGTGTGAAAGTAAGTCAAAAGCTGACTGTATTACAGCACACTGCTGCAGTGTGTGCCTAAGGCTTTTTTAGGCAGTTTGTGCAAAAAGCAGTCTAATCATGGAATCTCAAAATATAAGCTACTCGAGAAGCAGAACTAGAATAGTCACAGAGTTTTGATTTGAACTATTTAGTATCACAGAGACAATGCTTACAGCTATTTTAGATTTAGTCTGGCATAATCACATTGTGATGATGAGACATGCTTTTTGAGATGAAAACCTATTAACATGGTACAAATGAAGAAATGGCTATCCATAACTGACGATCTAGCTTTAACTTATCAAAAGACAAAATCTCTTCTGCTAGGATTTTGTATCTCTGCACTGGGGTTGGGTTAAAGGAAAAGGAAACACATAAGTAAAAGGGTTTTACATGCTCCTTTTCATTTTTCTGTCTTCTTTCAAAATTATATCTTTGGTTTTTTGGTCTGCTTTTATGTGCATTCTAGTGAAAATTGTGGTTGTTTAGTCATCTGTGTGTTTACTTTTCCTTCAGTCTGAAATTGTAAATTGACAATAAAATTATTGTAAGCCAATTTTAAGCAGGATTTATGCAGCAATTGGTGTTTGGAGATGGCAAAGAAAATTGAGCTGTAATCTTGGAGGAGACGGTGGAACGTGAAGGGAATTACGTTTACATGGCTCACAAGGGGAGAGCTGACTGTGGTTGCTGCAACAGAGGTCTGTAATGTATCTCCTCAGGACTGCTAAAAAACAGCTAGAGAACCAAATTTGAAGTAGTCCAAGTCTAAGATCTTCCCTTGTCTCCAAATAAAATAGAAGAAAAAATACATTTTCATGATGTATGATACTATAACTTACCTGTAGATTAAGATAGTTACAAGTAGACTGTGAAATATCATATTTTGTGAAATGATAGCACAGGAAGATTTTGAGCATGGTTCCTTGGGGAAATATTTCCTAGAGGAGATTCTGGCTGCAGTGAAATGGAAATAGTTAATTTGGGACTGATTTATGGAAAACTATGGTCTTATTAGCATTACTATGATACTTTGTATTAATTAGTAGTGATATAATTGAAGAAATATAAGCTCAAGAAAATCCGAGTTAATGTCTATAAAGACATTTTTTCTCATTCTGGTATAACTTCTGATTGGCTGTTGTACAAGAATATTTGTTTCATTTTTTCAAATAGCTATTTTTTTCATTGACTGTTATCTAAATTATCTTCTAACATTCTTCTGTCTCCACCTTTGATTGGCATTGATCCAACATGCTGCTGCATGACAGGCAATTATAAAAATGATACTCTTTTAGTAAATTACAAAGCATTTTTTTTCCTAATTTATTATTTTTTTCATTGTTTTGCAATAGCAGGCAATTCTACAATTCCACAATCAACTTCACTATCACATTTTGTACCCTTAATAACTGGTGACATTCTCCAATAATTTGCAGTATGCAGGCTCTTTGAAGAAATACTGATTTTCAATCTGCATCAAATCTTAGTTAAGGAGTGGAAACATCATTAAAAAGTCTGATAGGAGTATACCCTAAGTAAGGAAAAACATGACAGCTAGCAATTCATGCTATCCAGGAAAACTAGGTAGTTTGGAACACACTGCATCTAATTAGAAATCAATGTTCAAGTCTAAATCCATTCTTTTTCTTATGGAAAAGATGAGCCATTCCTTATTTTGCTGATTTTTTTGAGTCTTCAGATGAAATTTTGTGTTTAATTACTGACTTAATTAAAAAATGAAAAATCTACTCTTTAATTTCAGTCAAACTCTTGAAAATCCTGTACTGCGGTTTTGGAGTCTAAAGTCTGTGAATCAAAACTGTCAATTTTATATTTTTTTTTCTCTAAGATTGAAGAAACTAAGTCTTTTTCTTTTTCTTTTTTCTTTTTTTTTTTTTTTCATGTTTGAGTTTTTAAGTAAATTAAGTCATTACTTTATGATAATATAATTGAGTTATACAAATATTCAGAGAACTTTCTGCACTAAAAATTCTGTCAGTCATTAACCAGTCCTTCTTCAGCGAAAATCGGCAATAAATTTAGCAGCTTTTGTGAAGGTTAATGGAATCATAAATTGGAAGATTAAAGAAAGGAAGGAATTCAAAAGTGACCAGAAAGTTTACAAAGGGATTGTTTCCAGGAAAATGGGAATACTTCTGCAGTTCTTGTATATGTTTGTGTTCTGTGTGTACACATTCATGCACACTTATGCTTGTATTGTTGTCTTAAATTTGTGATTCTTGCAGATTTATATTTTGCTAAATATTTTTATTGTTTTGCTTCATATTTTCCTGTGGGCAGAGGGAACATTCTAGTACGATTAGGCAATGATAGCTGAGTGCTACTGTGGTGAAATGTGAGCTCTTAAAACCATTTTGAAATATAAACTTCATCTTAGACCATAAGTGCTAGAGGGAAAGTAAAGATGTACTTGTCAGTATAAGTTAAGATCATGCCTGCTTAGGATAGACTCAAGAATTTTTAGAGAAGGAAAATTAGATTAGTCAGATAAGCTACAGAAACAACACACATTTCAAAAATACTACTTTTATATAATAACTTCTGATGCATTACCCTGTGTAATGTGACTTGTCTCAATGTCTTTATCAGCTATCTTCCAACATTTTTAATGTAATTTTTTCTTCTTTAATAAAAAGTAATTGCTGATACATGTTTTGAAGTATTGCATTGTATCTAGTATTATGGCTGTTTTAGCTACTCCTTCTTTGTGTCCTCCTGAAGAGCAGTAAAGTGGATTCACACAACCTGCATGCCTTCTCATTTCAGCATATCCTATTTTGGCATTCATCCCATTGGCATTAATCTTTAAAACTTCGTAAGTGTCTTTTTCTGTAGAACTTTCTTTTTCTGTAAATCACTATAGTTTTATATGAATCTTAATTAAGGCATTGGAGGCTTAGGAAACTTCTAAGAGTTAATAGATTGAACCGATTCAAGGCAATTTATACACCAAGTGGCTCGCTGAAATTACAAGCACAATCAATAAAATGGCCACTCTAATGTATGAAATTCAGAGTGAGAACATAAACACACTCATTGCCTTTGAGAGACATAAATTCTCTTACTATTTTTTGGTTTTGATTAGTAACTTATATTTTCATAGGAAACATCATAGAAGATCAAAGAAAGAACATTGGAAATATAAATTAGAATGGCCATGTGATATTCATTATTAATAATGTATCTAAAAGATATGACTCAAATAATATATGGACATTACATTATTGCTTTTACTGTGTTCATGCCATTGCTTTGAATGTTTCACACAGCTTACTGGAAACTGAAAACATTAGATTTTATAAATACACTTATAAAATTGGAAATGGCTTTGCTGGTATCAGCCAAAGCCAGCTATAAGTGGACATGGATAAAAAACTTCCATCAGTTAGGAAGCAACCTAAATGGAACATATTTTGAAAATTCTTATAATTCTTAGATTACCACACTTGCACAAATGAATGATCTGTGGAAGCACTTAAAATCTTTTCTATATACTTAGAAGCCGTTTCTATCAAAAAGAGTTACATATGGTATTAGTGCTAATGTTATCTGGATGCTATAACTAAAAGTTGAGAAGTCATTAGAACTGTTCTCTTTTCCAACTTGTCTCTTTCATTTGACAGCAATTTGTGTATAATTTTTTATAATTTTTTGTATACTCATTATCATTTTTCCTCACTAAAATTTGTCTTCTTCTAGTCATGTAATGCATATATATTACCCAGCATCTGAAGCCTAGAATCCTTATCAGAGAAAGAGAATTGAAGTAACTAAGTTTAGAGGAACTGAACTTCTTAGTATGACCAAATTTAATTGCTCATATTAATGTGCGTTAGTAAATGTGCAACTAAGGTTTTTTAAAACTTTTTGGAAAAAGTCTGCTTGGCTACAGTAATGAGCTTCTGTAGCTATTGATAGAATGTTAATATCTTGTTCAGGTGAAGTTTTGAGGGAGCTATTTGTCCCAGAAACATATGCTATGTAAGTCAAAATTTCTTGTTAAAAAAGTGTAGGATTCTTGTTTAGGTAGTGTGGAGAGCAATAAGGAACAACATTAGTAAGGCTATTCAGAACCATGTATCTCTGCCCTGCAGACTAAATATTTTTAAATTCTGCTACACTTAATGTTTTTTCTCCCATCTCTTCTCTCCCCAAATGTTTGACAAAAATTTCATATATTTTTATGATTTTAGCAGCCCATTAACAGTCATGATTTCACTGCTGAGTTATGTTGTTCTACTGTGTGGTAACAGGCTGCTATCTTTTTTCTTCACAGTAAATAATTAATTTCTATTCATTCTACAGATTTCTCTATCCACCACCCTTTTTATTGTGTCTCATTTGATTATGCAGTAAATGCATTCAAAATGAAATACTGTTTAGTTTCATCTACTCATCAATCTTTATACTTGTCTTCTACCTTCACATCCTAGTAATAAGAGTTTGGGTGCCTCAAATTCAGTTTGTGACTTTTGGTTTGGTTGTTAATTTAAAAAAAAAAACCTATTTTTCTGGCCTACAGAATCTTGTTTTGGCTTATTTATATTCTAGTTCTTGTTAAAAAAGTTCACTTATTTCATTTTTTCCAAAATACATTAAATAATAATTAGTTTAACACCTTATGTGTCCCCAGTACATTGCATATTTTTGTAGATGTTGGTTTGCAAGTTCTTTAGAATATACAGATTTTGTTTGTCACTGCTGTAAGTGAAATTTGAGACAACTGTAGTCAAGATAATAATGGACACCAATTTTCTACCATTAAATGGGACTAGAAATTGTTTGTTCTTGTAAAGAACACTAATAGATTTTAAGGACCACATGTAAGACACACAGGTCTTGTGAAGTGGCTCTATCCAAAATATGAATAAAAATGTCTTCCTTGTTAAAGAAGGCACTGAGTGAAATAAATTCTTGGAATCAGTAAATATGAAATAATAAAGCTGGAAACTGAAAGTAGATTAATAAATTTGAAATAGAATTCAAGAGTCATAAGTAATGTATATTTCTTTATTGTAATGATGGAGACAGATGTTGCAGAGACATGCCTTGAGCATTAGGCAGTGCATTATTCTAGATCTGTAAAAACTGGAAGCATTATTTAATATGTACTTTAAGGTATTAGTCATTCACTGTGAAAATGGAATAAACTTTAAATTTTATGATGTGGATCAATACCATTCACACAGATAACAAATATCAAACTGTTAATAAGAGGGCCTGATGATCTTGGGTCGGAGTGTACAGGGAGGTTTTGGAGTGGGAGAGGGGGAGATGAGTCTGAGGTATTTTAGCCCCCTCTCCCTATCGGCATTATAGTAATATGGTGACATAAACCCCCATTCTCTTACAGAATGAGACATTATAAGGAAATAAAATCAAATCAGCTTTTTACTTATCTGATTTAATAGTCATATTTATGTACTTTCACCCCCAACAAATAGTGTCACTGAATGCAGTTAGCTTTTTGCCTCTTTTAGCAGGCAGACTGCAAGTCACTTGGTGGAAGGAAATTTTCTATATATCGTCTCTATTTGTAAAGTATCATCAAACAGTAGGTTCCTTTTGGACTTTTATGAAAATACTGTAAAGTCTCAGATAATCTTTGATTAGTCAGTTTGATATTTACAGTCTACCATATAGATTATTTATCTCTTTTTAGATGCCATTTATTCAGGATAAAATTTTCAACAGTTCATATAGTTTTAAATTGTCATAAATGTATCCAATTTTGTATTACAATTTCTACTGGAAAACTGAAATAATATATTTCATCTGGGTGAAAACATATTTGATTCTCTAAATAACACTGCAGGTTCTAGTTAGCAGGTTATAAGTAGATTTTCTGGATTTTTTTTTTTAAGGAGGTAGATGTTTTCTGAATGGGAAAATTGAAAGATTGACTTGAAGATATGTTTAAAATTATGCAGCTAACCTCTTGAACTTTTTCTAATTCCAGATGACTGGGCTGCAAGTCCATCTGGGAAACATACAGTAGTATTGTATATCTGCATGCATTTTTATTGGATAAAATATGCCTGATCATTTAAAATAATTTGCAACTAGATTTTTTTTTTGTTGCCAATTTTGATGGAATACTTCTTAATAATATTAAAAGTAATAAATTTAATACAATGATCTAAAATTTCTAAAATTTTAGATCATTGCCTACATTAGTATTTGGTCCAGCAGCAGAAAGAGTGAGGTTTTCAAATTCAAGAGAATTTGAAGACAGATGACATTTTTTAGTGTTATGTTGCTGAAATAATTTAGCAATGTAATGAAATACAGAAAAAAGAATATTTTTTTCAAACTGTTAGTCCTGTTAGAATAAAGATCCAGCTCTCCAACTGTGCAAATCTTTGCATCAGAGGTGCTGAAGTTATCAACAGGAAGATATCCTATAAAAGTACTTTCCAAAAGGAAAATTGAAAAAAGGGAAAAAAATGTGCAAATATGCTTTCTATCCTCCAGTTCATTTATTTAACCTTACCTTATTACCCTTTTGCTCATTAGTACCAGTCTAGTAGCTTCTGATAGCCTTTTCATTTAAACAGTCACAGATTTTTAAAGCTCCAATAAAACCAGTGGTACGTGATGATACCTAACTGAATTTATAATATGTTCCTGAATTTATAATATGCACCTTAACTACATCTGTTACCTGGAGTCTTAAAAAATATTGTAAAACTTTTTTTAATTTTTTCAGAAATTTGAAATTCAGAATGCTTTTTATGCAAAAGTTTGGGGTTTTGTTTTTGTTTTTTGTGGGTTTTTTGTTTGTTTGTTTGTTTTTTATAATTTTGTAACAGGATTGTTTTTAATATACCTTTGAAATTGTAAGTAAAATTTTCTGACCAGTACTCTGTCACCAAAACCAGTTTATTTATGTAATGTAATTTATTTGTAAAAATCTGGGATATAATTGGAGGGTTTTTTTGGTTTGGGGTGTTTAAGGTTTTTGGTCACTTATGCAATAAAATTCTTTTATAAATTAAATGAAGAAGAAATTAATAAAAGGAAAAAAGCAAAATATATTGAAGAGTTAAATGTTACAGACAAATAATACCAAGAATTAGACATACCTGCATGCAGCTTTTGTGTTTGGTTGTTGTTAGTTGTTCACTTTTATTTTCAGTAACTTATAAAAAAGCTTAGATAGGTGTAATTTAAAAAGAAAACCTAAGAATTTGCAGTGATAGTGTCATTCATTGTTTGATCACACTATCCAGGCTTTTCAGAGAAGTCTTATGATTGTGATTTTGCAGACAATAAGTAAGAAAAATATGGACCCAAAATACGTAAAGAAGAATAAGAAATTATGTGTTTGTTGTGTGAACTTCTATCTTCTCTGTGTGAAGATGTCCAAAAAATGGCATGAAAAAAGGATAAACTTCATGCAAAAAGATTCATGTTTTTCTCATTGGTTTGTACCTCTTTTTCCTTGTAAATTTTTGGAGAATTTTAGCTGAGTTCCAGGAAGATATTTTTCTTACTGTTGTTCATATATTTCCCAGTTTCTAATAGAGCACATGGAAAGGGAAATACTAGCTATTTCAAGAAATATGTACAAAGAGTACGTGACATTAATATCCATGAATGATTTCTCTTTAGCTAACAGTAAGCTACTACAGAATACTGTCATCTACTAAAGTCTTCACTCGTTTCATAAGTGAAAAATGAAGTAAAAATGCATTATTTAAATAAAAAAAAATTGGAGAAAAAGACTTATTTTTTTCCAATCATTTAGGCCAGTATATCATTGTAATATAGAAATTATAATTAGAATTTTTACATGTTAATAACCTGCTAAAATATGTGGAATTATTCATTCAAAAATTAGGGGTAGTAATGAAGCCGACTTCTCAAATATATCAATGTCTAAATTTCTGTAGCTTAGGCATGTTTACTTCATTTTAAATATTTTAATATTCATGTAAATTCAAGTGTATGGTACTACTTTCCTTTGCCCTAAATCACATCAAGAATTTTAATATAATTTGAAAATTTTAACCTACTGAGTAGGAGACTTGTTTTTTTTTTACTTTTACTTAACACTTACAGTAATTTCACAATTATAAGTCGCACCATTTTGACTAAAATTTTGGTCCGAATCCAAAGTGCGGCTTATAATTCAGGTGCGGCTTATATATGGACAAAGAACAAAAAGTTGCTGTTTTAGTTTGGAGGACAGGTGTTTGCTGAGAAAGGCAGGAGCTTCT
>PYHW01010620.1:1891017-1917924 GCA_013186435.1 Turdus rufiventris | reverse complement strand
TGCAGTCCTCCTGCAGTGACAGATGTGGCTCAGTTGGAGCAGTGCTCCTGCACAAGGTGCGTTTCCCTCTGGAGGTCCAGCGGTGTTGTGGAGAAATCCGGTTTTCCTGTGGAGTCCAGTGGAGAAAGGGGGTCCCTTAGTGTCCTAAAACCTCTGTTTTTATCTTGGTAAGAAGTGTTGGGCTCTTCCCCCTGGCTGGAGCAACTTCCAATGAGATGCAGTAATTTTATCAGTGCCACAGTGGGACTCAATGGTCCATTAGCAGAAAATTATTCTCTGGAGGAAGGATGGGTTGTGAAAAGATAAAGAACAATGCCCCGCCTGGTTTCAATGGATGTCCCATCAGTAGAATATTTCCCACGGAGATAAGGATCACTGCCCCCACCCTCAACAGAGGGTGATAGAATAGATACCTTTTATCACATTCTGTATTGTAACGTGTGGTTTATAATCAGGTGCAGCTTATAATCGTGAAATTACTGTACATGGAAGTGTTTCAGAGTAGATCACTCAAATCTTGTTTTTAAATAAAATGATAGCAATAATTTTATGATCATAACTGAGTATGTTAAGCAATGTAGACCGGAACATACAGAACACCACATTTGTAATCAAAACACCATATGGTGTTTTCAAAACTTTATATCAAAATAACTGTAAAAATCATTCCACTTGAAATCTTAAATGGCTTCAGATTTGTTTACATCCATAAGAATGATCTTCACTGTAGGAAAGAATGGATGATATATCCCTAGAAATCAGGAGCTGGAACAATTCTGTTGAGCTCAACACAGGAACAACCATTTGCAACCTCAGAAGACCAAGACCAACTGTTCCCACTTCATGATGCTGCCAAAAATATGCATGCAAGAGAATTATATTTGGTCCATACAGACATCAGTGTTTTGTTGAAACAAACATTAGAAGTAGTTATTTTTATTGTAAAATAGTGGAAGACAGAAATATGCTAGTGACTGGATGAGAAGGTCTCAGAATCTTTTGTGGTTTTTGGAGATTCTTTTTGTTGGATTTTTTGCTTTAGGGTTGCCCAGCCCAGGATACCAGGCTGAGTATTTTTGCCTGGTTTGTCACAGAATCCCCACTGTTTTCTGGTTTTGTAGAAGTTACTTTTTTGGTACAAAGAAATTTGTCTTTAATTTCCTTACTGTTATAAGAGAATTTAGCATTGTCCCTGAGTACCTAAGTGTTTATAAAGATGCACAGCACTAGACCCTTTGATTCTAGGTCTGCTTTTGCACATAATTAATATCACCCTGAAACTTCAATGCTGGTTTGTCTGGCAGTGTTGTAGAATTAGGAGGCAGGTAGTGGCTAATAAAATGTTCACAGTGGAGTCACTGATTTTACTTTTAGTCCTTAAATTTTGTTTTCTCACATAAAACAATTGCAGATAATATGTTCCACTTAAAACAAACCAACCTTTAAACTTTACAAAGGCTGTAGAAATCTATGGGAATTTTCAACACCTGAAAAACATAAAGTGAGTAGAATGACAGTCTGTTTAGGAAAAAAGGTTCTCTAGGACAATATTTTCCCCTTGATTTTTATACAGCATTTTTTAATGTTCCATTTTTTCCTACTTCATTTTTGTTTCTAGGAATTTGCACCTTCTTCTTCCTGCAGAAACTTATTAAGGGTAATACATCTCTAACCTTTGTATAGCGCACTAAAATAAGCTAATTCAGTTTCTACACTGTGGCATGTTCTTTTTGTTGCTGTGTGACACGAGCCTCAACATTAGCCTAACACTCTATGAATTTATAAAGTGTTGTCATCTTCTTCTTGAACCTCCTTTTTTTTTTTCAATTTGGTTTTTTTTAACATGTGAAATTAGTCATAGCAGGAGTTGTACAGAATGTCTTGGAAGAACACAAGTGGGGATGTTAAGAGTTAATGAAAGCATGCAGGATCCTGATAATAATTTCAGTGAAATGCACAGGTGGGCATGGAAAAAGCGAACAAGTAAATGGAAAAGACCATGTTTATATATTTTTTTATCTTTTAATCAAGACAATATAGGGAATGTTGACATGTTTGGGAAGATAATTAATTTTATTTATAATTCCAACATACCTTGTTAATGTCTTCCACCAGATTTTTCTGTTGAATTACTACATACTATGAATCTCATATAAATTTTATACAAAACACGGGAGTTATCAGCAAATAATTCCTGACAATTGCTGCCATAAAATCAACTTTAATTTTGGCAGCATATCTGCTTAAGTTTGAAGAATGTTTCTAGTTATACCCTGTACAACAATTTCAAAATTTCTTAGGCTAGTGAAAGCTATTGCAGATTAGTTCTGCTTTTATGGTTGACCATTAAAAGCTTCATTCTCATGATTTACTATTTACTCCTACTTGTGAACTTAACTCTGATATAACTCATTTGAGTAAAGAAAAAATTAAACCAGGATTTGACTTCTAATTTTCTGTATTGGATTTAATTTTTCACTCATTCTAGAGTGACTTGAAGTAATATCTGGCACTAGATTCTGTAATCAAAAGTCCTACCTTTTGGGGTGGTAGGTAAGGACAAAGTGAAGCAAGGGTGTTTGTGGTCAAAAAAGTGACAGTCTTCATTAAAGTTTTTTAACTTTACTTTTTTATTATAAAAGTGGTTTCAGTGATAGCCTACATTATTAATTTTTTTAGTTTTAAATATTTTTATGAAGAAGAATATGCAAGCAATACTATTCATGGATATGATTGTTGAATGTTTTGCATATAAGTAAATCTTAGTCATAATCTTATTTATGGATCATACTTTCCTCAGTAACTAATGACTAATATTAGATATTCAATTGTAATTCTATTTTGTAAACTTCAAGTTTTCCTTTCAGTTTAATCAGTTGTGAAGCCTATTTCTGTCCTTGGATAAGTATGAAATTTTTCTTCAAAGTTTTGATCTTAGAGAAGGTAAGGATATTAAGTAGTTTGGTGCAACTCAGTGATTTGTTAGTCTAGCCCAAAATTAATATATGACACTTGGATTTCCTAACATCCAAGAGAGTTTCTAACATGTTTTTTCTTTCTTCTTTCTGTAATTTACAAGAATTTTCATTTAATGAAGAAGCGTAGCCTAATCACAGACTGAATAAAACAGACAAAATTAAGTTGCTGAATACCACTTCAGTACTTCCATTTTCTTGGTGGAAATCTATGTATAATTAAAAGCAGATCAATGTGACTTTTACAGTATTTGAATAGAGAATTTTATCATCAAAATAGGAATACAGGAGAGGAAGAGAATAATTATTACACAGAAATATGATACTTCATGTCCTCTCGATTACACATAGAAATTTTTTATGGTTCTATGATTCTCAGTTTATTTTTGGTGTTGGTAGACACTGTAAATGTCTGACAGGAGTTTTGTTCATCAAAGTGTAAATTCAGCCTACTGTTTGCTCATTCTTTAGCAAATGAACATGAAAAGCAGAAAGGAAATTTGTGCTCAGTGCAGGTGATATAAATATGATTGGTACTAGCTTTGAAATCAATTGATCTACTGCTGGATTATACTGACTTTTTTTAAAATTGCTGTGTAGTGACACATCTGCCCTACAGTTAGGTCCTATAATGCAAATAGTTTTCCCACTCACCTTGGAAATCAAATCCAGGGTTTACCTGCTGTGTCCCAACAGCAAGAGGAGAGGAAGGAACCTTGGGCTGGAACCAAGGTGTGGGTAATGTGAGATCTGGGGCTGTTCACTGCTAGGCTCTGAGCATGACATGGGATAGATATAAAAGCTCAATTTCTAAGTTTTTGTAGAAGTGCCAAATAAGTAGCTGTGCAACAGCCTAGATATATTTAATTCTGTTTATATGATGAATTAAATTTCATCAGAATAAAATATCAGCTGTTTGTTGTAACAAATTGTGTTTATGTTGCATTACACTTTAATGATTTCATGATTACTCTGACAGCTGCTTTCCCACAATTTGTCCCACATTAATGTCGATGCAATCTGCTCATATCTTTTTTATTTTTTAAATCTTTAGGAGTTTCCCCCACTCTTCCAGATCAACCAGTCTTTCACATCTGAATTATCAGAATTACTCAAGATCTGTATTAATGTTTAGAATTTTCTTACAATCCTTTTGATTATAGTTCCCTCAATAGTATCAATGCCCATTAAAACATTCACATTTTACTTAACAGTGGAGGGTCAGTAATTCACAACAAATTTGCAAAAGATCCTGAGATTAATATCCTTTTACTACGTGAATATTTATGTCATGCTGATAATTTCTTAAATATTTTGGCTCTTCTAAATCATAACTAATGATTTTATGCTTCCAGTGACATTTTTAAGCTATATTTGTAAAGATTTTTAGCGTATGTGATCGAGGTTTTTAAACTGAGTGTCTGTGTGACATATAAATGACATACAAATATATAAATGTTTATTGCTTGGACTAGAAAATTTTTCTCTTCACTTGTGCTTAGGCAAGAGATCCAAGACATGATTGCTTGTCTCTAAAAAGCAGATTGCAGTTTATGTTTCCCGATCAGTTCCACCTTTCCTCCATCTTTATCTGATTAAGGAAATTATAAAATGGCTACAATATGAAATTATGAATGAAATTATATTCTGAATTGAGTTCTGGGTAATGACATAATTTACACAAGGGAAGAATAATGAAATACCTTTAGAAAAGGTTATGGAAAATACAGTAAATAGTATAACAACATTATCTGACTTCTATGAATCATATTTCATTTTATGATTCTCATTCTTCTATTTGATGAATATTATACGTGCAGCTTACAATGAAGAGTATGTGCTTTTGATTTAGCTTTTTAGCTGGTTTTCTTTTGTTCAGAGATTATTCTTCAGCTTTACAAAGATGAGCGAGGAGGACTCCATATCAGCAGAGTAACAAATTGCAGCTCACGCCAGGCTTTTAACAATTGCAATAATATAATTCTGTCCTCATTCCTCAGAGTCTAGGAAACAAATATTTATCACTGCATCAGGAAAACCTCAGCACATAAGGTTCTATTCAGATGACTAAAGATAATCTTGCAGAAAGTTTTTTGGATTAACCTCTGTTTTAAGAGATTTATTTGCTTATGCACCTTATCTTGAACTCTTTTTTTTTTTTTTTCTTTTGTCTTTTTAATCCCTTTAATCTGTATCAGTTGCCAGATTTCTGCTGGTGAATTCCAAGTGCTGTATTTCTGTTAGTTTTCACCTGTTTTTGGAAAGCAGACTTGTTGACCTGGTAAAGAAGTATCAGTTTCCACCAAGTACACACTTGCTAGAAGAACTTGGCAAGACTTCTTGATTTTAATCATGCTGCCATTGTTAAAAAATCAGTAAGGTCACATCACTAAAAACAGGAAAACTTATAATGTATTTAGGGTGCTAAAAACTTTCAGTGTTGAATTAGGACTGATTTGATTAATAGATGATTCAATATGGATGTGTTATCAAGAAATGCTTGAATGAAGCTTGACTGCAAGATACTTTTGGTCAGTGAGAGCTTCAAATAATAAAAAATGGAAACTGAAAGGAGGGATTGAAAATTTGCATGTAGTGAAGAAAATGAAGCTTACAGAAGGAGGAATACTCAAAAGTGAAAGAGAATCATGGTCGGAAGATGTCCACTACAAAGATCATTACAGAGAAAGACCATTTGATAAAGTCTTAGAGAATAAGGATAGTTCCTTAGAGATTTCTAGAAATGTGTGAAAATAAATAGGTTTAGATAGATTTAGAAAAAAACCAAGAAAATAACAAGACCATATGGGAAAGTGTTCTGGTGTCATTGAGTCTTGAAGCCTGCATTGATGACAGCTGCAAAGATGTGGGACAGTAATGAGAAAGCACCCCTCTTCTATTGCTCTGCCAGAAGTTATTTTGTCCTATAAAAAACTTGCAAATTATGGAAATTTAAAGATCTCAGATAAGATTCAAGTGAAAAGCAGATGGCAAATATGAATTCAAACTCAAAACCACATATCAGTGTTTCTTATTTATTCCTATATTCTCTATATATTTTCTATACATTTTTATACAGTATATTGTGCACACAGTATATTTATATGCAAACTGTCATTTTAGTACAATTTTTATCTGTATTTTCCTTAAGAAGTGAATATTTTTTTTTACTAGATGTATTTTTAGGTATATTAGGGCTACTAATGTATTTTTCCTGCTGTTTTGGTTTGCTCCAGTATTCAACTTCATTAGTTCAATTGTAATTGTACTTATGCTTATAGGCATTTGTTGCAGAATGATGTTCTGAGAGAAGCTTAATTTCTCTGGACTGTTCATATATTGTTACTGGACATTGAGTGACCCTTCCAGAGCACAGTATATCCCACCTTAGAGCTGATTTACCATGTCAGGGTACTTATCTTTTGCTACGGTAATAGAGAGAGCTTTCAATATGTAGGCTGTCTGAGAACTCACTGGAATGACTGAATTGCAGTGCTGAGCTAGATGTGAGTACAGTTGGTGTGTGTGTATATGTGTGGGCCTGGAGTGCTCTTTTCTCTCTGGTGGATTTGGATTTTATTACCCCTAGGAGAGATAGTGTAAGGGTCTGGGTCATCATACAGCAGTCTGTTTATGGTATATTGTATGTATGTTGCAGTATATTTACACTGGCTGATTAGCAAAAATCAGGAGCAGAACTACTTTGCATTTATGTCATGGAAAATATACAATCTTTACCTCTTAGAACTTTGCTTGTTCCTGTGTAGATGGGAAGGCATTGAACTGCAATACAAAGCAACAGAAAATTCAGTAGTAATTGATGTATTTCCAATTAGATAGTTGATGATTGGCATTATTTATTTAGAAGCAGTAAATTTGCCTTTTAATTATGTACGCTGGGAAAACTGAATATTGCAAGTAGGTAAAGGAAATGAACACTGAATGAAGAGTTGCCAGCTTTTAATTATGCAAATGAGCATCCCTGCAGAAGAATTATTTAGTAATCTTTTTGTGCTTAGAATTGCAAATCTATCTCCACAATTGTGTTTAAAACTAATGAAACTGGATTTGTATAACTTCTTTTCTGTAGATATTTGCAGTTAACGAGATTGAACAGAAGTATCAGTAGTCTTAAGAGACTCTATGTAATGTGCAGTGAATTGGGGCTGTAGAACTGAAATATTACAGCCAATATGCTTCTTGTAGGGGATCCTATTATATAGCAATAGAATACTTGAGAAACAGCAATTATCTATTTCTCCTGATTTTTAAATATTTTTTATTAAATGTTTTATTAATTTTTATGGCTGAATTTTTTTTTTTTTAATTCTCATACTGCTGAAGAGTCTAGTTGAATATCTAAGCTATGACTCTTCCAAAGTGGTCTACTTTTCATTGTCTCTCTCTAGCTCTTGCAGTAGATTTTTTTTTTCTTGTCTCATGTTAGTTTTACAGCCTAGTGCCAGTCTTGCTGGCAAAGAACTTAGTGCTGTGGCACTGTCTCAATGAGTAAATAATAATGAAAGAGCAGGCTAATTTATAGTACCTTCACATCACCCTAAAAATGCATCTGCGCTTCAGTAATGCCAGCAATAAGAAGTATATTTTTAAAATTCAGTGGGGAAAAAAACAAAAAAAATTAAAAGCCCTGAAAAATAGTACTATGGCAGAAGGATAAATGATGAATAAAATACATTTAGAAGATTGTACAGTAGCTGTGAATACCTTTCCTAACCAGGGAAAGAGCTGGGATTTAGGTGAAAACATTGTCCATCACTCCCCGGCGTGATTGAGCTTTCATTTTCTGACTGAGAGAGAACTCTTGACTTTCTAAAGTCTAAAAGTCAGATTATGCTATACCAAACTATACTCAGATACACACTACATGTGTTCCCCAATACTGAAGTCCTGGTAGATATAGATAAATAGCAACCATTAACACAATCCAATAGTGAAATTCATGCTTGCATGTAAATCTGGGCAAGGAAATTGAGTCTTTTGATTGGAAAAAGGAATTGGCCGTGCTGCTAGTTCTTGCATACATGAAGAAATAAACATACTTCACTGTCCCAAATGCTGATAGATTTTCAATTTCAGCTTTGTTTGTCATTATCATTTATTCTCATAAATTCCAAGACATGAAATTCAGAGGTTGGGAAAAAAAAACAAAACTAGCTGTAAAATTATTTCTTTTGCCTTCAGATTTAAAAAACAACATGGGCATATTCACACCAAATATTGATATTTTTCCATGCTTTTGCTGCAGGAGTAAAAATCAGCAAGATGCTTATTCTCCTTATTCATTGCTGCTGTCTAGAGGAAGGCTAACATAGCATTGATATATTCTGCTCATTATCTTGCTGATGTATAGGATAAAGAAATATATGTGGAAAAAGTTGTAAATATAATAGTTCTTTACTAAATTAAGAAAAAAATCCTCAGTCGCAAGAAATAAATTTAGAACTATAGATCGATGTGTAAATATGATGACTCTGAATTAGGAAAAAATGCTCAATCAAAAAAAAAAAATTTACAACTGTAGATGGGTGTGTAAATATGATGACTCTTAACTGAATTAGGAAAAAATGCTCAATAACAAGAAATAAATTTCGAACTATAGATGGGTGTAATTCTATATCTTTGTTTCATTCATTTCTAGTTGGAGATTTCCTAATTTGGAGATTGGGAAATGAGTGACTTTACTCAGCTTTTGCATTGTAGAGTAAGAAGATAGAAAATGTTTCTTCTACCAACTGTATGTTTTACAAAGTAAAAATAAAGATAAGAAACAGAATAGTTAGTGGCAAAAAGAAAACGTTTCTAGATTAAAGGGGTAAAATATAAGAAATAGAATATGTAATTATTTTACAGTGGAAGGGTATTATTACAGGATTTATGGTGTGCTGCCTATCGAAGCTGTGGGTAGTTGAAGATAGCTTAAACATTTTCTGTTTGCCTGTCTTAATTTAGGATTCATTAATTTCTCCTTTAAGCAGAAGTGCATGGTTTTTATAAAAAGGAAGAGAAATAATGTCAATTTTAAAATCTCCTTAGCTCGAAGACCAAAACCCAATTAAAAGTATCTGTGAATGACATTTAAAAAAGAAAAATCGCACACAGAAACTACTGGAAAAAACCCCCCACATTTCCCACAGGACTTTCAATTATGCATAATCTCATCATCACAACTTTACTGTTTCTGTCAATATGCATATGCAGCTTGGCTTTAGGGATTTTCTTTTCATATATACAAAACAAAAGTCACAACTGCATCTAAAAGGGATATCGCTGATTTAAAGTTAACTGTTCTTTTGAACTTATGGTGGAGAAATGTAAAAATTAATAAATTCTAGATGCTGTAGTTGGTTGGTGAGAAGATTGAAAAAAATCCCATTTCTCTGCTGCATAGTTTTTATGTCAAAATGCTATAACGTACTTTACAGTATGGTAATTTCTTCTGTTATTTACAGTATGGTCAAATCTGTTAGTTACCATCTCCAGATATAAAGAAGTGAACATATTTCCTAATTTAAAAATCCTAGGTAGCTTGTGCATGTTTTGCTGTGTTAGGGTAGTTTTTGGGGGTGTGGTCTTTGTTAGGCTTGTGGGGGATATTTTGTTTATATGTTTGGTCCCCTGGAGGTTTTTTTTTTGTAATTCTTTTAGCTAGCCTGAACTATCTTGATATTTCAGTATAACCCAGACTCAGAATTCAGGTAATCATCCTCTTTTATTGATGTTTCTCTTTCAGTTCAAGGATAAAAGTAATGCTAAGGAGTACAACTACAGGATCAAAACTGAGTATGTGGTTTATTATTGTATCCCAGAGTTCTGATTGATTTCTCTCAAATTTCTTCCAAATTCATTGTCAGAGTAGAGCTTTATTTCATGGTTGTGGATCAATTACTTGCCACTGCTTTATAACTAACATATTCCTGAAATTTGCCTGCACTCTTTTTCCAGTTTCATGTTCAACTCTTCATCATGCATTTGACGAGCCTTAAAATGTTTTCATAACTTTGGAATTGTTAAATTTGTGTTCTTTCTTTTTTTTTTCTCTTTCTTTTTAGCATCTTTGCAACATTCACCATCTAATTGGAATAAAGTTAGAATTTTCTAGAAAATGCTGCCATTTAAAAGATTGAAATAAAATAGTCACCAAATTATTTAAGTAAAAATATTTTCATACTGCATACGTTCACAATTTGTTATTTGTTATAGCCACTTATGCTTTCATAATTACTTGGTCACACCTCAAGAAGTTGGTATTGACATAGCTGAATCCTGTGTTCATTAGTCAGCCAAGACTGATTCTTGACTAAGAAATTCCATAAGGTGGTTGTGCTGTTTTGAAAAGTTCAGAAGTTTATGTATTATTTATTATATTTTATTTTGAGTTCATAAAATACAGAGAAGCTAAAAGCACAGAGATTTCTTGAATTTGCCAAAAAATTGCTGAATTGTTGGTTTCTTTTTCCTGTATTATTATTATTATTATTATTATTAGTAGTAGTAGTAGTAGTAGTAGTACTATTTCAGCAGCATTCACATAACAAAATGTTACATAAATTTTTGGGTTTTTTTTCCCACTTAATTTTGAATTTTGAAGGGTTAATAATTCTAGATATAATGTGCATTGAGGTAAAACTTGATACTGAAGAAACTACTTCAAACATAATTTTTAAAATTTTGGGGTTTTGTGATTTGAGGGATTGTATGTACTCTTGGTAAAGAAAAAATAAATCTTTACTTTGGACTTCTTTGCCTACAAAGCAAACATACCTGGAATATATTTAATGCAATGTAACAGATAATTTAAAAAACAAAACCTGATACAGGTTATAATGTCTGCTGATGCAAGAAAGAAACCCAAGATCAGCCTATGCATAAATTTAATCTTATAAAAGTTTAATGATTGCTACATAGGCCATTTCATTTCAGGCCATTGTGAAAAGTTGTATTGAAGCTGGGAGATATATTGCTATTCAACCAGAAGTATCTTCATAGATTTGTGTTATGTCAGGAGTGGACTTTTATTAGGATAAGATTCTAGATATATCTTGAGGTCTGCATTATTTTCTGGAATATGAGAGGCTGCAAGGATTCTCTGGAGGTCTTACTGGTAACAATAAATGAATAATACAAAGACATTTCTGGAAAGGAGCATCCAAAAGTTATTTCTGAAATCTGGGATGTTCCAAAATTATGCTCATTCTGGGGAGATCTTACTAACTTCTTGAAAAGATACATTCTTTTAAGGTTTTTAATTTGTCATATTTTATGGTGTTATTTTAGTAAATGTTGAATTTAGAAATACATTGTACATATTGCATTGGGTTAAAATATTACCATTTTTGGGAATCTAAACTGTAATATTTCTATAGCATTTAATTTGCTCGTTTTGACTTTGCTAAATGGTTCAGACAAATATTGCAACATACAGAATGGGATGAAACTGCTTACAACTATGTTATGTGCCAGGCTTCAAAAGGCTCCTTAAATGGTATTATTACAAAATTATGTGTAGGATCAAAGGGCCATGCAATGTCTGGACTCGAGAAAATGTGACAAGCAGTTCTAGAGGAAGAGTCTGGTAATGAAGTGGGCAGATGAAGACAGACTGGTGGTGGTTATCTGAAAATGTCCATAATACTGAATGGATTGGCAAAGCCTTAGTGTGTGACTGGCAGGAAAGTGCAGGACCAATAAGTTCACATCAATAAACATTGATGTAACTTCTGAAGCTTCAGGAGCTCCAAAAGTGACGAGAATCATCAAAAGCCAAAGGGACAAGATTTATTTCTTAAGTAAATGGAAATAAATTATATTCAGATTAATTTATGTGGTAATTTATAGGGCTTCTTAACAAACACAGTAGGAAAGAATGCATATGAAGCAACAAGAGGATGAAGATAACATTTTAGACATGAAACCATATATAAGTTCTCTTTCTTCAGCCAACTGATAGGCAGTGACAAAATTAAACTTTGAAATGACGAGGAACAGTCAGGAGGATGAAAGTTCCAATCAGGCTTGTGACAGAGAGAAAAGAAAGAGACAAAACTGTTTCAGTTGAATTGACAAAATCAGAGGGAAGAGGAATACTGTCTTTTTCTGAGGATAATGACTGAACTGATAGAAGTTTAGTGGGAGGAAGAGTGAAGAGAATTGTAATGCCAAAGTACAGAGGCTATAGGAAAGTTTAGTGTAGGGTAACTGATGCTGATGGTACACATTTTAGAAAGAGAAATTATAAAAGCTGATCATAAATGCCTTTGGTTTTTCTGATGGTATCGGAAGTGAAACATTTTTCAGACCCCATAGAAACAATGTACAGTCAAGAAGTCAAAGCATCTGAAAGATAAGACTGTGCAAGAAAGATGCAGCAATATTTTCCATGCATCTTTGTCTATCCACCTTTAATCACATAATGCTAGAAAATCTGTTGACAGAGAACAAAAATTGACAAAATCAGAGGTAGCAAACTACTTACTCTTAAGAATTCTTAACATAGCAATGGATAGAGGAAGTACTAAACATCCTATATAACCTCTGCCTTGAAGCTGTCTTTGCATTGGGGTTGAGAAAGGGACAGAGGTTATGCAGGTCTTTTAAACAGATGCAGAGTTCTAACCCTCAGCAAGAACTGAAGTAGGAAATAGCAAAATTCTGGGAATCTGCTTACAGGAATTTATGACTACTACACTAATAGATTTTAAATCATTTTCTTCAGAATGTTAAATGCATTAAAAGAAAATACAAGAAAGAATAGGATTAGTGGCATAATGAGAAAATAGTTCAGGGAAAACTGTAATATTTATAAAAGAAGCTCTATGGATAAAGTCCACTAGAATTTTCAAATTCTCTGAATGCATGGATAAGGGAGAATTTCTTGGTAGTTCTTAGTTGACTTGGATCCCCATAATTCATGCAACAGTAACTATTGTCTGATGGAGAAGTAGGGATAAATTATTACCTATAGAATGAGAAGGAACACATACTGTGCATATTAAGACTGTTTAGAAAACAGAATAAAAAGGATATTATACATTAATGATAAACTTTAGAATTTAACTAGTTCTGGTGATTTGAGCACTGATTCTCTACACATACATTGAAATGAAAATGCAAAAAACAAATGCAATTTAAGACTGAAAGTCTTTGCAGGAGTCTGTTTTTGTATATACTATTGTGTTCTTTAATGAGTACAAGACTATTATATAAGTGGTGTGCTGGAATATGATAAAAGCAAAGTGTCAGCCTGAGGTTATATAAAATGATGTGGGCAATTTTTAGTTGAAGATGATGGGGTTTAACTTTGGATATTAACTGAAAAAATCTTCCCAAAAAATATTTCAGTATTAATATAATATCTAAATATGTATCTATCTATCTATGCCTTTTCCTTTTGCAAGTTTGTCTCCTCATATCAATTTTGTACATTAATATTTACCTCTAGAAATCTGTGTAAAATTAAATAATGACTGTAACAAAAAAATTAAAAAATATTAGTTATTCTGATACTGGTTGCTAGTGAGAGTTGTTTTTTAACTTCTTTCATCTGGTAATAACTTATCCACTATATTCAATAGTCTTATTCTATATGCACAGGTTTTTATCTCTTTCTCCTCAGAATAGCAGCACCCATCTCACTTATTGCAGTAGCTCTTTCCTTAAATGACTTCTTAGATAGTTCAGAAAATTAGATAACAGTTATGATATTTGACTTCATCTTTTTCCTAATGGAAATTATTTCTTTGGGCATGTTAAATCAAGTCACAATCTTTCCCCTGAAGATATCTGACACTGTAGTACTTGTAATTTTATATTAGTTAAAATATCCATTATAAAAAATTGGACAATTTTCCTCCCCCTTTTTTTTTTTTAAATACAAATCTGAGTAACATTAATAGCAAGAAGAAAGTTACTTTAAAGGAAGCAGTAGAGGTATTCTTCAGAATAGCTAAGTGTTTTAGAGCTGACTTTTTTACTGTGATGAATGTGGATTTTTGAATTTATTATTCATTCAATTTCTGGGGTCTGCCTAAATAACCTAGTGTGGACATATCTCACGATTGCTTTAAAACAATTGTTGTTTTAAATTTATGCAGCAAATCCTAGAGAAGCAGCAGGCTGGAGAGAAACATGAATGAAGGTTTTCTGAAGTGTCAACACTACATTTTCAATGTCCTTCCTAAATCATTCCCAGCATTTCGTTGGCTCATTATGGCTGCAATTATTCATTGAGCTGATAACTTCAGAGAGACCTTACTAATGATCCCTAGATTCCTTTCCTTTTTCTCCCAAATCTGAGTTCATGGTTATCTAGTCATGGCTTAGATTATTTCTATGGCTACACTGCCTTGCAATTATCAGCTCTGAAGATCATCACACTTGTTTGATTTGGCTAAGTCCCCTCTGCAGACGTTGTGCTGGCTCTTGCCAATGGGCCATGTTTGTCAGTGTACCCAGTGATATTACACTCTATTACAGTCTTAAGTGCCAGAAATGGAAATCACGATCAGTGGCCTGTAGTTCCTCGAATCACTTTGGAAAGAAATTTCTCCTCTTTGCAGATGGATGCTGCACTGAAAACCTGAGGCTGTCCTGCTGCCTTAGATTTTTGCAGAGACATTGCAGAGCTTTGCCAGCACTTCTGCAGTTCCAGTTGGTAGTTTGGGGTGAATGCTACACAGGTCAAGTGATTTACTAGTACCTAACTTACCTATTGATCTAATAATCTGCATAGACACTGTTAAATTGTTAAGCGCTTCTTTTCGGAGGGGAGGTGATGAAAACAGACTGATTCACTATTTTCCCTATTAAATATTTTTATTCTATTGCTAAAGGTCTGACCAGTTACTGATTAGTGGGGTATTTTTTGCTTTTGTTGTACTCAAAATGCCAATTGCATCCTTACATTTTTTCACAGAGGAAATTAATTGAGAAAATCAGATAAAACTGAGGACATAACCTTCTAAAATATGAAAAAGTTAAAGGAAAAATGCTAATAACTGTTAGATACAAGACCCAATCTTAAATATATAAAATATAGGAGCTGGAAAATAGTATAAATGGAACTGTGAAGACTTTTATGAGGTTGTGTCCTTTGAATCTCTGATAGTCTCCTTTTTTATTCCCACCAAAGTTTTCCTCTCTGTTAGGATTATATATTCTTTATTATTTTCCAGACCATAAATTAAGCATCATTAATTGGAAAGCATTTCCATATGAGATATGTTATGATGAAATATGTGTGAATCTTCACAAATATGAATATACTAGACTTGGATTTTTAAATCTAGTTTTATGATAAGCCAGTAATTCTCCTGTAGCCAGTTGTGCTCCTGTCTTATTAATCTTTTTGGCATTGCTAAACTCACCTTTGTCAGATGGACAACTTAGGTTGATGAAAAAAGTTATTTTGAGTGATGTTCCAGTACTTATTAGCTTCAAATGGAACTATTGCTCAGGAAATTTTTTTTGTCATATTTGACATTTTAAAGTTATAAATAGAGCTGTTTAATGTACTTTCCTCTTGACTAAATGTGTCAGTCTACATGTCGCTTCCTGCCTTTTTTCATAAGTAAAGTTTTGTATGTTAACATGCTTAATTCCATTTCTTATTTGTGTGTTATATTTCTAATTCATCTAGTGAATTTTAATGAGTATTGGTTATTTGCAAAGTAGAAGGAAATGAATGATTTGTTAAGAGAAAGTGCCAAGCCACTTCAGTGATCTTAAATGAAAATTGAACTGCAGATGTTAAATTTTAAGCATGGTTTCCTTAGAGTAGTTGTTTGATCAAGGGAAAAAAATGCAGATAACGTGATTTTTCATTGTGGTGATTAATTAATTGTAATTCTACATGGCATTTAAGTTTCAAAGCTTTTTATGATTAGTGGTTAGTAATTAGATAGTGGAAATGCTGAAACTGATACTGCAAAATTAATAGTTGCTTAATAAAGAGGATTTTATTCTTTGATAGGTTTCAGAAGCTCTTTGAATAGATGCAGATATTGTAAAGCTTTTCATGCAAGCCTAATGTTTAAAGGGATTCCCTGCACAAAATCTGTGGTTCTGCCTATGGCAAGTTTGTGAGATTTTGCAAGGAGGATTAATATATCCCTCTTTAAGCATTTATATATTGATATATGTGATAAATTCCTAGACACTCCCATTGACCAGTGCAGTCTTGTGGGACTGTATAGATCACTTGTAGAAAACCA
The DNA here is from genome assembly GCA_013186435.1 of Turdus rufiventris. NCBI lineage: Eukaryota > Metazoa > Chordata > Aves > Passeriformes > Turdidae > Turdus > Turdus rufiventris. Next base: position 1,901,720 of record PYHW01010620.1, on the reverse strand, counting down.
GAGCCGTGCAATGATTATTTTTATACTATGATCATATTAAAGGAGAAAGTAAGTATAGGACATTGTGAGGTAAAATTCTTCTACATACCATTTCATATTTCTCTTTGGAGCTACAAGTTGTACAAAAAAAAAGATGGGAGAAAAAAATTTGCTTAATTTTCCTTTATGCAGCACCTGGTGTATAGCATCATAAAATTTTGTACATCTGTCTGAAATATTAAGAGAATGAAAATGGAGCATAAATTAAAAGAGTTTGTCATAACTCATGACAGGTAATTAGGCTGTCAGACACAAAGCAGCACAATAATTCAGGTGAAGAAATAGTAGTATGGCCGGAAAGAAATGCACTGGCTTTCATGTCTCTCTTTGAAGTTCTCTTGCAGAAACTTATATGGGAAGAAGAAACATTTGGAATGCATTGAGCACTGCATAACAGGAAAATGAATAGTGCAGTTTGAAATTCTGAAGTTCCTTAATCAGATCATCATATGAAAAACAATCTCATTCTGGTAATGTTTCAGTTGAAAATAAGCACCTATTTCCTTTATTAAGTTTCCAAGTAATTATTAAAAACAAAAACTACTTAAAAAAAACAAACAAAAAAAACCAAAAAAAACCAAAAAAAACCAAACATGGCACCAGCAATCTGTGTGGCTAAAAGTAGCTCTCCATTCTTTAGTGGCTTCAGGCATTAGTTGCCTATTTGCACATTTATTTAAGAAAATTAATTCATGATGCAGTTTAATTTAAAAGTAAGCAAACTTCCTGCTTTGGAATCTTACAGAATTGAACTTCATATGTTAAATTGAAAACTTTTCTTCTTTAAAAAAGTAGTTTAATGAAAGAAGTCTGTTCCAGATATTCCAAAATGACTTTCAAAATACTTGGCACTCCCTTTCACTGAGCTTCACAGGATGATTGTGCTGTTGTTGAAGGGTTTACCCAGAGAAAAAAAAAAGTTGTCAACAGATTTCTCCTTTGAAATAAGGAACAGCAACAGCACATATAGAATTAGCATCAAATTTCCTTTTTATTCTCCTCTCCCTTCCTTCCCCTTTCACTTATTTCAGACAGTGTAAATCACTCTTGCTCCCTTTTAGCAAGGTGTTATCAAAAACTCTCTAGACTAGAGTACTGCATAAACAAAAGTTGGTTTAATGAATTGCTCTTTAAAAACTTATCTACTACTATTCAAGTTTTTATCCATTTTTTTCTACAATGGATTGGTGGTGTATCTTTTAATATTGAAGAATAGATAAGTTAAAATGAAAATTATCATTATGCTATTGTGCTTTTAAAAAATGACTTATTTTCTTTATATTCAGGATAATTCTGACATAATGTGCATTTTGGAAACAGAACAAGAAATAATGGGACCAATTTTGTCTTAGTAGAGATTTTATCAGGTTTTAGCTCTGTTTAGGGAAGTAAATGTGTTCTCTGATGAATACATTTCTAGATGACATGAGAAACAAATAGTTTTATTTAATTAACTTGTACTTGTTCCCGAAACACTTTTTTTGTTGATTACTTGTTTGTTTGTTTGTTTGTTTTGAGTAAATTTATTAAAGCATGTTCAAGCACTTTGGAAAGGCCTGGTCATTAGATTTGGAAGTTTTCATGCAAAACAGTGATGTTGATGTCTCTGAAATAAGGCTGCAGATGGAGATTAGATTTTAATTTCCAAACCATTTTAGACTATATTCATGGCTGGCAGACCTTATTAGGGTTAGATATATCCTAAATCAAATGTGACAACTAATTAATTGGTTTTGGGCATATTGTTCTCTGCTATTCTTCTCCTTGCATCCTAGTTTTCACTAGTGTCCTCGATTTTCTGAAAATAAGTGGAAATTTTTGTCCAAATTACAAGTGATCAGAACAATTATATGAGGAAGAGTTGGAGGGGGCATGATGTGTTTAGGACCTTAAGGATCTTTCTGTCCTCCTACTAGAAATATATATTGAGACTGATCCTGGGCTTGTCCAGCTAATACATTTCTAATTCTTTCTGGATCAGCAGGAAAGTTTTAGTTTTACCTGGAAGTTGTTGCACCAGCCTTGAACAGTGCAGAAAATTGCAGCTTTTATCAGCGTAGGTTATATTTTCAGGTGATGCATTTAGAAACTTTAAAAAATTTATTCCCAAGTCATACGTATTAAAAGACAAAGCTAAATATTTCTTACAATACTGTGGTGATACTTTAAGATGTTATAATATTTATTGTACAAAATATTGATAGTATGTCTACTTTTCAAATGGCAATAACTCATTAGCTCCAAGCTCAGTAAAATGCCTACAAAAATTACACTACTGTAGTCATGCTTTTGAGATTCTTATGCCCATTTGAAATTTGTATTGAAATTTGATTTAAATTATTTGATTTGATTCAATTTGTTTAAGCCAACTGATCACATATGAAAACTGACTTTTATACTTATTAAAACTGTGATAAAAGTTTTAACAGATCCCTTGTGAATACATCTGTTCACATTATTCTCTTTCTGAATCATAAACACACAAAAGCTGTATTTTATACTGAAACACTGCTGTTAGAGGCTTCTGAATGTATACCATATTTATGCTTTCCAAATGTTTACACAGACAGATATATATAAAAGTATATTTTACTGAAATGTACTGACATATGGGAAAAAAAACAACAGGAACACCAACAGCACACAAACAGGTCAAAAAAAACAATTGCCAGTGTGTTTTGAGTACACAATTGACTGAAGAGAACGATACCAGAACACTCTTGAATATTGATTTCAAATTCAGGCATCTCTTCATAATCTGCTCCTCTTGCACAGAAAGAGCTTGCTTCTTTTCTTGGTTATAGTGTTTCCTATTTGTTGTAAATTACCTTCAACTTGCTTCTTTTCTTAGTTATAGTGTTTCCTATTTGCTGTAAATTACATTCCTTGGTATGCTTCTATGATGTATTTTTTTTTTTGCCTCTTTTCTCTTTCTTTATGTTCAGTGTGTAAAAGTTTTATAGTGTGTGTGACTCATTTGGTGCACAATAACTGAAATAAAGCTGAAGTGTATTTTAGTGTAGAAAATACATTGTTGAGGGTTTTCCTATTGTGATGCTATAGGTAGAATTAAGAAGTTTGGCAGAAACAATTTGTGGTTTCCCACTTTCCTACTGAGAACCATCATTTTTTCTTTCTCTTTTTGGATTGGCAGGAACTACATAAATGCCATACAAGTATTGTATCCAAAGTGATGTCTGATCATGTAATTTCATTCTCTTAATTGTTGTTCTTCATGTTGCTGAACTTGCAACTTGAATAACTAAGTGAAATATGCCATAGGACTTCAAAGTGGCCTGTTGCTTTCAGTATTAGCTGAGTTTGTGTGCGTGTTTTAGGATATATCCCCAACACCCATTGGCATCTAAACTTTTTCCTCCTGGTTTTGAAATAACTTTTAGAAAAGGGACAGGGGACAAATGTTTTTTTTAAATGAAGTAATGATGTGGTGGTAGTCTTGATTCTGCTGTTTATTCCAAATCATCATAAGCTGTAGATGCCTTTAATACCTTTCAGTTCTTTTCCATTGCAAGATTCTATTATCAGTCTTGTAAGAGTAATGGGATAAAATATTCAAATGAATAGCATAGTGATAACTGTGGCAGCAGGAAATCTTTACCAACAAATATAAAGCAACTCTAAATATCTTTTTGTAGATAATAAGTTTTGCATCTGGAAGAATCTCCCTCATTATGAAAACAGTAGAAAAACAATTCACACTCAAAATAGGGAAATTCTCATATAAATATTTTGTCTTTATCTTTGCACTGAACTGAGGTTCCAAGGAGTCTAATAATCAGTATGCTGATACACCTGACCTAGAAATTTAAACTACAATGATAAATTCATTCCCTTTCTAGGATACAGGCCCCAGTTTTAGCTGTATATGTGCCAGATCACCTTGAAAGTATTTTATGTTCATCTCATGAGATGATGTCTCAGAAAATTGACTTTTAAGGCAAGAATGACTCACTCTCTATGGGCTGAATGCATAAGACACAAAGAAGAGATAGAAGTTACTTCCTAACCAATTTTGTCAGTGCTTCAGAAATAGTATTTCAGTAATATTTTCTAATAAAGTAAAGCAGAACTGTATTTAATTTTCTTTTGGCAATAGGTGCTTCATAATCCAAGCAATTCATAATTAAAGGATGCAATAAACGTCTCCTTGAAGTAGATTTTTTTAAACTTGTTCTTCTTTCAATTTTTTCTCAATATTAATTCAAAGAAGTTAGTCTTGCGCAGGAAAAATGCTGCTCATCATTATATGGATATAAGCTTAAACTGCAGTATTTCTCATTCTCATCTGCTAAGAATAGTGTAGAGAATTCACGTCTATCATGGTTTAATCCCTGCCAGCAACTAAACCCTATACAGCCCTTTGCTCACTCTTCCAATCACTGTAAGGAGATGAGAATCAGAAATATAACAGCAAAAAAAAAAAAAATGTGGTTCAGACAAAAAGATTTTTATAGATAAAGCAAAACCTACACGAACAAGCAAAGCAAGGAATTCATTCACTGCCTTCCCATGGGGTTCAGCCATCTCCACAAGAGCAGAGCCCCATGAAACTGACTTGGAAAGACAACTGCCATCACTGAACATCTCTCCTCTTCCTTCTTCTTCTCCTGCTTTATATACTGAGCATGATGCCACATGGTGTGCAATGTCCCTTGGGTCATTTGGGATCAGGCTGTCCCCCTCCCAGTGCCTTTTCCACCCCCAATCTCCCTGCTGATGGGGTGGTATGAAAAGCAGAAATCCCTTGGCTCTGTGCAAGTGCTGCTCAGCAATGAAAAAAGCATCCATCTATTATCAACACTGGTTTTGGCACAAATATGAAACATACCCCCATACAACCTGCTGCTGAGAAAAGTAACTCTACCCCGGTGAAATCCAACAAGGAATGAGGAGCCAGCTGAAGGATTTTTGTATTCCCTAGGTGAAATATCTTTCTGTACAGAGGGCTAGGGGGAATAGAGTGGTTTCAAATTTTTTTGGTCTGCCTGAAATTTAAAAGCCTGTATGATAAAATGAGATGTTTTGTACATAAACAAGAAGATCAGTCTAAGATCTCTAAGGGAAACTTATTATGAATGATAGTGCTTACTCTGATTTTTTATCTGCTACATTGATTTATCCATTATAGATGCTTGATTTCAATCTAGATATATCAAAATGAGACTAGCATAACATAGCATGCATAAATTTTAATTTAGAAGATCATAACATCATTAAAATTTTGGCTTGAAATGTTTAATGACTACAAAAGTCATGCCTGTTATTCTAAAATGAAGAAGTAATTCTATCCTTGAAGTAAAAAAAAAAAAAAAAAATTAAAGATTATATCTTTAGATCATGTAGACATGCTAATTCCAATTTAGGACTTATAATTCAAAAAAGGTATGATTACCCACTCTTTTCAAGTAGTTTTGAATAAATAAACAAATTCTCTTATCCAATCACAGAATTCAGATGATGTGGCCATTTCCATCCTAGTTGTACACTTAATTTTTCACATTTACAGTACAGTATTGCCTTTCTTATAATGAATGGCATGGGAGGCTCAGGGAAAAACAGTACTTTGGATCTGACGTTTCCCTTTTGTACTTTGTAGTGCTTAGTGTAAATGTTTTCTGGTGATTTCCCAAGATGGCCTATTGAAAACAAAACAAATCTACTGATGGTGATGCATGTGTACTTGGTGTACAAATGTGGAAGTGGGCACAGTTTTCTCCTGAGCTTGTGTCCAGCTACAGGGGTTGAAGTTTCAGAAGGGAAGTCTACACTGTTTTGACAAAGCTCAAGGAGAGCTTTGCATACACTGGGAAGGTTTGATGAGGAATCATGCTTCATCAGACTGCCTAACAAGTAGCTGTGCGATGCCTTGCTACTCCAGTAGCAGTTTCTAGTGAAGAGCATGTAAGGTGAAGTCCTTCTAGGGAATTTAAAAAGAGAGTAGGGCAATTGCTAGAATCACTAGTTAGAATATGTGAGCATGCGTGGTAGAGTCTTAATAATCATTTTAAAAGCCAGAGATGACTATTTTTTGTCTGCCAAGTAGTTTTTCTTATTTTTTATTATTCTCTGTGAAGTACTAGAAATGCAGTGTTTGAAGTTCTGTGTTCCCTGAGGTGTAGAAATAGTGGTACTGCCCTCCTTTGCACTATGATCCTTCTGACAATGAATTCTGAAATTGGTCCCTGTTCTTGTCTGAGCTAGACACTCTTGTCTTTACTTAGTTTTTGTTTTTTTCCTGTCCATCACCAACTTCATTTCCTTGTTCCTTTGAAGATGGCTGACATTCTTTTCCCACTTAACAACAGACTCCATAGTCTCAGTTTCTTTCTGAAAATCAGCTTGCATATTTAGAAATAAAAAATTGCTGCATGATTATTTTAGTATTCATAATGCCTGGAATTTAAAAATTCTGTGTATACCATTTCTTAATCTTCAGCAGTGCTTTTGTGAATAAATGATTCTGTATAACAATTCTCTGAAGATTTTAATGAAAATATTGAATAAAAAGAGGATCATAATTACTGCATTCAATCAGATAATACATTAATCAGTTTAGAAAAATTCCATTAAGTGATATGATAGCTAATGCACTGAAAATTTGTTTTGCAAAATGTTTAGCTGCACTAGTACAAATGTTTTATGAAACCAAGGTATTATTTTCCATTTTGCAATTCATTATACAGTAATTATTCTTTGAGACAGAATTGAAACAGATGTGTTTACATTTAACTTCTTTTTCCTATTGATGAATGCTTTGTGAAAGAATCCTGATTTGTTGACCAACTTCTACGAAGCAATACCCCCAAAATTAATGAAGCATTTAGTTATTGCTACTTATTTTCATACCTACTACACTGTTGGTCGTCCAAAGCTCAGTATATGTGATAGCTAATTCCCAATATGTGCATTTCCTGTGCTTGATTTGTATTTCCTCTATTTCAGATGACTAAGGAAGATGAGTCAAGAAAATAATTATATACATTTATTATTGTCAATGCACTAATTATCTTGCAAGGAACGGAAAGCTTTGAAACCCTTAAAATGCCAGATTCCCTGTTGCTTTAGCAGATATGGGATAGATTAATAAGGAATGGTAGGAATGGGTGGTCTTAGGGCAATAATGAGGTCATTTTCTCCAAAGGAGTGGTTTTATAGCTTTACCTGAATAATACGCTGAAGCTAGTGAGGAGTTAGCTTTCCATAGAGTTGGAGTTCAGCATGGAATGCCTCTAGAATCTTAAATCAAGGCCCTAAGTGAATTAATATCTGAAAGCTGAAAGTATGCAAAAGCTGCATCACCAGAAGTTTGCATAAAAAAGAAAAAATGTACCAAGATATAGGATATGCTCACTAAAAATTACTGTTGCAGAAGAAAAATGCATCAATGCATGAGGAATTTTCTATAAGTATTAGAAAATATTTTCCAGCTTTAATGTCATCTATCAGTAGGCTGGTTGATCAGAAATATGAAATCAAAGATTCTTTGTAAAAATATTCCTTATAAGAAATATAAAGGATTAATTACAGTACGTTGATTTGGATTTTTGCAAACCTTAAATTTAGACAGGATCTAGTCTAAATAAGAGGGTTTGATTCATTGATCCAAAAGTCAGTGAGTATTTGATCAAATGGGAGATTCTGGTTTCATCATACTTCCTGCAATCTGTCTCTATCACAAAGTTTATAATTCATATTGAGATTCTGGTGAGAATTGTTAGGAATGACTTAATTACTGGTGAGCTTACACTTGCCAAATTAGTGCTGAAGAATAACAAAAATGGAATATTAATCTGACAGATTTTATCTAAAGTAAATTCTGGAGGCTCTCATTTGTTTATGAGAAAAGTGTGATAGGGTGGTAAAAGTAAACTATTGAAGAAATAATATTTCCCCCTTTTCTCTTCATTTTTGTGTTGCTGAGGATTTTTACTGACTCTGGAAATTTCATTAATTTCTTGGATTGTTCTCAGTAAGAGTTGCTTCTTGCTTTTTGACAGTCACAGATAATTTCTAGGATATGCAAAGGTGTTTTCTGCTGATGCAGTAGCTGCCTTCCCAAAATACCCAGAGAATTAGCTTACTTTTGCCAATTGGAAGAGTGAATGCTTGGCTTCTTTCCCAGTTCTTTGTTTACTGATTTTTTTTTTTTTTTCTTGAGCCACAGCTATGTCCCTTTTACTGCCTTTTTTTNTTTTGGGTGAGGGTTGTTTTTATTTTCTTTAAACTTTTTTTTTTTTTTACAACCAATCTTTCTCACAGCTCATTTATTAGGCTTCCTCCTTACCCACAGATATCTAACTCATTATGAATTTCAGAATGAAGCACTTGCAGGGTTAAAATGGACTTCTGGAAGACATCTATTCATTTTTCTGTATTTTTATAGCTGTCTTCACACTAGCATCTTCAAAGATTGTTTTCCAGTCTCTTTTTTCTTCCAGATATTTGTCTCTCTCTCTTTTCTGTACTTAGCTCCCTTGAATATCCTGTTCCCAAGAATTAGACTGAGTAATGACTTTTGAGTAAGAGTCTCCAACAAATCAAGTGTTTGATATTTGTCACTTTTCCATTTTGCTTACCATGGCTTCTTGCAGGGACAGGCAGCTGCATGCACACTGTCTATTGATAAAGCTGGCTCAGTAGAGTTCTGTGAAGAGCAGTTATTTTTTTTTCTTCTGTTCTTCCAACTGTGCTCACGTGTATCTTAAATGCTAAAATGGCATTGGCACTGGCTCCTCCCTCCTTCAGTCCCTTCTTAGTATGAAAAGAAGGCTTCATTTGTTCCATTCCAATCAGTTGTGTCTTCATCAAGCTATATTGATTCTTTTTTCTTTTCAAACCAGTGAGCACATTTTCTGTAGAGTGAGTCTCATATCATTTTCATTAATCATTTGAGGAAAGTTAGGAAAAACCTCTCCCTGCATTAGACTATCAAATGATTTAGCCCAGCTCCTTCCAGTTCCTTCCAGTAAAGAACTGAAAGTAGTTGAATGCCGAAAAGGTGAGATATAGATGACCACCTGAATCTCTCTAGATCTCCCACAGCACCTGAAAGGATTGGATATTTTTCACCTGGAAGTTATTTGAGTTCACTTTATTAACCCATGATGTGGTAGCATCCTATTAATTTCTCAAAGTTAAAAAAAAAAAAAAAAGAACATTCTCAGTACTGCAAACTTAGCTAGTGAATATGGAAGAAATGTATGATTCAATAATTACATATTAAATATCTTCATTATTTGTAAGTACTTGAAATCCCTCTTCAATAAGGAAACAACTCTTGTGTGGTTGAGCTTCCTTCCTCAGTGATTTGTATCTTGCTAAATCTGAACAAATTGACCGTTCATCAGTGAATGTATTTCTGCATGCATTTTTGGGAAGAAACAAATGCAAACAGAGGTAGAATGGAGAAAGTGAAAATGTGGACATTATTTAAGTAAAAAAGTGTGTGATTCCATTTTTGATGAAAAATAATTCCCAGGGTGATTTAGGAGTTTAGATCTTTTCATAATTAATGCTACTGCAGCTTTAACACTGATAACCAGGTTTCAAATAGGTTTGGGAAATATTGCTAAAATCTTTTTTATCTAGGGATCTTAAGTGATTTGTGAAGTTTGCAACCAAAATTGCTGTATTTCTTTCCAAAATATCAACTGACATCTGAAAAGGAAATAAAAAATATTTTGTACTTTAAAACACAGAACTAAATTGTTTGGTTACTGAATATAGTTTTAAAAGTGCAGCGAGCAATAATTCTACATTTCATGTAATAAAAAAGAGGTTACTGCTCCGGTCATGTACTTCCAATGCTGCTTTCAGATCATTGATGAGGATGATTCTGAAGGCTCTTTTCACTTGAAAATTTTACAAATTGCATTTCATGTTCAGCATCTCTTGGTATTGGATTCTTTTTTGGTGAGATGTCATTGGTCATGTGGGTGCTAGAAAGATGCGTAGTCTTTTGTTACAGTACTAGGATGCCATGAAGAGGGTTTATAAAGAGGCAGGCACAGAAACAAGCGATCGCAGTGAAAACATATTTTTAAATTATAAAACTGCTGATCAGGGTTGCATCCATTAGTAACAAGGAAGTTGAAGAAGCTAATTAAAGGGATAAAATGCTGAAGACAAAAAGAGAAACAAATTAGAGTCTTAATCCTATATATTACATTAAATTAAAAGCATGTAAATTTAAGAAATGCAGGTGTAATTTCATTTTACATTCCTTGTCTCTGCACAAACTACTTAGGTGTTCTCCATAGCTTTGTGGTATCACCTGAAATATGTGGAGAAATTATAGATCAGTGACTTTAATCTGTATTTTAAGAGTATTTTAAGAATTGAGTCTTTTGTGAATGTTATTTCAGGGAAACAGTGCTAACCAGTATGTTAATATTTATCCCCTGGTAAAACACCTCTCTTGTTATATTTTAAAAATGTTATTCTTTGAGACTGGAGCAGGAACGCATATTGGTAAATGCTATAAAATTAGAGATTACTGTATGTGTGTCTGTCTATCTATCTATCTATCTATCTACCTATCTAATCTCTATATCTTTGTTATCTATTTCTATCTATCCCTATCTCTCTCTATCTCTATCTCTATCTCTATCTCTATCTCTATCTCTATCTCTATCTCTATCTCT
>PYHW01010620.1:1837165-1849548 GCA_013186435.1 Turdus rufiventris | reverse complement strand
GTGAAATTACTGTAATTCCAACCCCTTCACCAATGGTAAGGATACTGCTCACTAGATCTGTTTGCTCAGGGCCCCATCCAACCTTGAACACTTCCAGGGATGGGACATCCACCAGTTCTCTGAACAATGTTTTCCAGTGCTTCACCATTCTCACAGTAAGATTTTTCGTTTCCTAGCATCTAATCTAAATCCCACCTCTTTTATTTAAAACTGATCTCTATTGTCCTATCACTATCTGCACGTGTAAATTGTCACTCTCCTTCCTTTTCATAAGCTCCCTTTAAGTACTGGAAGGCTATGAGATATTTTTGCCAGAGTGTCATTTCTGTAGAAATGATGTTCATTAAACAATTGTCCAAAACAAGGAGTTTCAGCTTAACCAGTGAGTGTAGGGAAAGAGTTACACATATTCCCCTTCTTTTTAAGCATTATGATCCAGTTATTAAAATCTTTAGATAATGTGACAATCTCTCACAATAAGTAACAGAATTACTGCATTTCTTTTACAGTATTTTATCTGTGTTCTATTTTTTAAAGATCAGAATTGCTAAGTTCAGATCACATAAAATTTCCATTCTGGTCAGCAAGATCTAATCACCAGTGCCTCTTTTGTTCGCATATTCTTCAACTTATCTCTTGGAGAGGTTTAATTATACACATTATTCTGTGATTTTGGCTGCACTTTTTCCATAAACCTACTCAGAACAAAGTTATTGCTTAGAAAGGTATGGTTGTGATATGTGGCCATTAGCCACATATCTCTCTTTAACCTGTTGGTAGAGAGATATTTCATTATAATCTCTCTCCTGTTGTGTTAATTTGGAAACATCAAAAATAGCATTTTTTATGTCTGTGTAGCAGCTATGATAATCACTCTAATGTGATTAGCTTCTCTAAGCAGTACTGCAATTTAATTTAAAAGAAAAAGAAGACAGGAGGAGGAATTAATTTATCACATAGCTGGTAAAAGATCTACTGTGGCAAATTCATCAAACTTCCTATGTAATATTAACAAGAAAGTCCATTCATGTGATAGTACAGTCTGTATGGTACCTTGCTTTCATATTTAGCTCATAGGTACTGTATCAAGACCGTTATAGAATTTTTCTTTCACACAATGAATGGGGTTTTTGATTGTAGTTCCTTAACTTTGATTCCTGTCCATAACTTTAGAAACAGAGCTCCATGGATCTTTCAAAATAAAGTATAACATTTGCAACATTTTCCTAGCCCTTTAATAGTTCATCTCATCCCTTAAATTTCTCCTCAATTTATAAATGTACTTCTTGATTTTCTCTTGACCTTTACACTTTGAATTTCATATAAAAATGAAAGAGCCAATATTTAAACTCCTAAAACTTGGGAGGTGCCTATCTGTCTGTCCCACCATGAAGATTCAGAAGAAAGTTTTCACTTTTTAGATGAACTTTCTTCAGAAACAAGTCTCCTATCCTAAAGCATTTTTAATGCTCTGTTGGGTTTGTGTGGCAAGTTCTGATAATGGACTAGAGGAGGTGACAGGGGGCCTTACAGGTGGCTTCTCTGAAAAGATGCACACTGAAGAGTGATTAGTAAGAGTGTGAGTAGGGGTGGCAGAGACAACATGTGATGAACTGACCATAACCCCCATTCCCTGTCTCTCTGCACCACTGCAGAGGAAAAGGGTATAGAATTTAGGAGTAAACTTAAGTCTCAGAAGAGTGACTTCATTTACTGTAATATTTATTACTTTCTGGCCTGTTATTTGATGCAGCACAATAATCTGCCTAATTGTCCTAAGCTGTTAAAGGAGTAATGTTTGTAGTTAAATGTGGGTGCAGAACCTAGGTGCCCTTCTGATAATGTGCATATTTTGTATAAAATATTTATTTTTTTTACCAAGCAAAGCAAGGATGATTATTCCTAGAAAATACTTCATTCAATAATCTCTCTTTTTTAAAACTTTATTTATTAATAGATAAATTTTAAGAAGTACTTTAATTCTGTATTATTCATCTTATGCTTGATTTGCTTATTTAATGTTCAAGACATTTTAATGACTATAGAAATGTATACCAAATACACAGATGAAATGGTAACACTTGAAATCAAAACTGGATTTATTAGTATTGATCAGTCAGAAAGGCCACATAAGATATTTATGTTCACTGAGTGAATGATTCCCACACTTAGGTAAAACTTAAAGAAGTGTGTATGATTCATAGAAACAAAAATGGCAGAATATGTTCATATATGACCTGTAGAAATGCGCAAGAACCTTTATAAAAAGACTGCAATAAATACCTTTTAATAATTTTTTAAATTTTTTTTGTAACAACAAAGAGTGATATTCTACCAGTTTATAGGTTTATTCTTTCAAGAGTTGTATAAAAGAACATTCTTACATTTCCCAGCTCCTCAGTAGAAGGTGTACAAGTCCAACGGTGTTTTGTCAGAGATGAATTCAACACAATTAAGCTTTTCATTAGTTAGTTTGCTCTAGAGGTAACTACTATTTATGTGAGTATGTATAGAGAAAGACATACATATATCTACATTCAGATTATAAACAGAAAATTTGAGCATTTGTCCAGATTTACAGCTGTATCTGACTAATATTATCTCAGTAAAATGTCTTGACAGCCCACCTTTTTGAATCCTCCAAATCATTGATAAAGACACTGAAACAAGAGGCACCTCTGGTACATCACTTGTCACCAGTCTCCAGATAGGGCACGAGCATTAATCACCATCCTGCAGGTCTGATTGTCCAGCCCACTTTTACTCACATACTTATCCATCTGTCCGCAATCATAGATTGTCCTTTTGCCCTCTTTTGAAGGTGGGTGGAACTTCTGTCTTCCTCCAGTTGCTGTGGACTTTTCCTGATCTCCATGACTTCTCAAAGGTGATAGTGAAGGGCCTTGCAGGTACATCAGCATTTTCTCAGCACCCTCATTCAGCCCATTGGGTCCCAATGATTTGTATGAGTTGAATTCTCCTAATTAGTCCTTGCTTCAATCCTCATCCACTGCTGGTAACTCACTTCTTTGAACTGTTTCTCAAAAGGGAGAGGCTTGGAAGATTCAGGTGGTGAGGATGGCGTCTCCATTTTGTGCTCAAAGGGCTATGCCACATCACATTATATGTAGCAATTGTTATCTCTCATGTAATATATAATGTTTAATATATCTGTATGTTTCCAGGAAAAATTAATCATCTCTTGTGGTCTCCCCATACCCCCCCACCCCCCACCCCATCTCTGTATTATTAGTATTTGTAAAAAACCCGTAAACCTGCTGTTTAAAATTTAACATTTACTATAAAAATTCAAAATTTTGCAGCTATGAGAGATCCCTGTTTTGATGACTCCAGTCTTGGAATTTTTTGTGTATCTGACTGGTAAAATAACTCACCTAGCAGAATCTAAGCTAAATTGAAATTCATTACCATTGTTTGTAGGCTTAGGCTTAGATAAATAAAAGAAGAAAACAGATTTTTTTTTTTTGTAATTTTTGTTTGGTGTTTTTTTATATAGTTTAACAAAGTAAATCCTCATCAGAACCCTGCTGTTAGTGATTGCCAATTACCTGCAACTGCAGGAGAACTGGTAAAGCATTGCTTTAATTAGGAAGGTCTAAAAATGCCCTTGGGATCTAAGCAAGCATAAATGTAGCTGAAAGGTTCTGTTTCTCCTTGACATGCACAAAATTTTCTGCAGAAAACACTGATAGGCATTCTGGAAAATACCTTTATTGAGCTGCTCTGAATATTCTGTTAGTTAAAAAAGGTAAATTTGCCATCTTGATATTAAGGGGTTTTTAATGGTATTTTCTTAAAATACTGGGTTTTTTGCACTCTTAGGCAGGTACACAGTTCTTCATTCAGACTTATTTGCTATAAAGTATTTGCTTACTTTCATGAATGGGAAAACAACATTTCATCTGATACATTGTAAAACAGAAAAGAGCAGTCGACTTCAAGTTTAAAAGACTGAAATTTGGGTAGTATACAAATCTGAAACCTTTAACATTTGTGTTGGTCTTAACACCATTAGGAAAATTACAGTAATTTCACATGTATAAGGTGCACCCGTTTGACTAAAATTTTGGTCCGAACCCGGAAGTGCGCCTTATACCCTGGAGCACCTTATATATGGACAAAGTTTGGAAATTTGCCCACCCGTAAGTGCGAGCCTGCGGCAGCCCCAAGCAGGGCCAAGCCCGCTCGGCCCTGAGCCGAGCCAGTAAACCCAGCAATCCTGTTACTATTATGTTACTTTGTTGAGCGCGGATCCTTGCTGCAAAAAAAAGAGTGTGCCTCATACATCGGTGTGCCTTATATATGGACAAAGTTTGGAAATGTGCCGACACCCGGAAGTGCACCTTATACTCTGGTGCGCTTCATACTCGTGAAATTACTGTAAATTCTAAGTAAACCACTCACCTTCCTCCGTTCCTTTTTGGTACAGAAGGGACAATAAATGAGATTATGAGTTGAAAAAACATTTTGCTAAAAATGTGCTAATAACAGCAGTATTAATAGCAAAAGTATGCAAAAGGGAAGGTGGGAGCTGGTGGGCAGCAGAGGTTCAGCAGGGGTTTTAAGAGGAGTGGGTGACCTGCTCTGACAGAGATGGCAAACTTCTGGTTTCCAGCACCTGGCCTTTCCCGCTGAAATCATTATCCCAGCACTGGCATTAGTGCTATTGAATAAACATTGTGGTGACCCCCCACTTAGTGCTAAAAAACTCCACCACCTCTCTCTGTAAGCAGGACAACTTAGAAAAACCACCAACCAAACAACAAAAAAATACCAAAAACAAAAAACCAAAAAACAAAAAAACCCCACAACCAACACTCCCCCAAAAAAACCCAACAGAAGAGAAATATCTCCACAAAGTACAGTAATTTCACAATTACAAACTGCACCTGATTATAAGCCACACTCCTGGGTGTTGGCAACTTTTCATTCTTGGTCCATATATAAGCTGCACCTGATTATAAGATGTAAGTTACAATGCAGAGTGTGATAAAAGGTATCTATTCTATCACCATCTGTTGATGGTGGGAGCAGTGATCTTATCTCTGTGGAAGATATTCTGCTAATGGGCCATCCATTGAAACAAGGCAGAGCATTGTTCTTTATCCTCTCACAAGTTATCCTTCCTCCAGCGAGTCATTTTCTGCAAATGGCCCATTGACTCCCACTCTGTGACTGATAAAATTGCTTCATCTCATAGGAAGTTGCTCCAGCCAGGGGGAATAGCCCAACATTTCTTACCAAGATAAAAACAGAGGTTTTGGAACACTAAGGGAGCCCCTTTCTCCACTGGACTCCACAGGAAAACCGGATTTCTCCACATCACCACTGGACCTTTAGAGGGAAACTGCACCTTGTACAGGAGCACTGCTCCAACTGAATCACATCTGTCACTGCAAGAGGACTACAACCACTATTTAATGGGACTGCTACCAACACCATGGCTGATGGGGTGTCAGGTTGTACTCTGACTTTGTCAGGGTTTGGAGTTTGTTTCTTTGTAGTACTGTATTTCTATTTTAATTTCCCTAGTAAAGAACTGTTATTCCTAATTTCCATATCTTTGCCTGAAAGCCCCTTGATTTCAAAATTGTAATAATTTGGAGGGAGGGGGTTTACATTCTCCATTTCAAGGAGAAGCTCCCACCTTTCTCAGTAGACAATTGTCATCCAAACTGAAACAGCAACTTTTCATTCTTTGTCCATATATAAGCCACACCTGATTATAAGCTGCACTTTGGGTTTGGAACAAAATTTTAGTCAAAATGGTGCAGCTTATGATCGTGAAATTACTGTAATTGAATTTCACAAAAATGTGACCAATTACTATAATCTTATTTGTTTAGAACTGTAAAAATGTGCTACATGGCTCCTTTTCTGCTTCTGTGGTTTTTCTGTATGAATTGTATGAACCGTGAGCTTTCTAGCCTTTATTTTTCTTTGTGATTTTATGTCTTTTTGTCTCTATTCTTTAATTTTCAAAGCATTGTATCTGCATATTTCACAAGGATGTTGTTGTGAAGCAGTTCACTTGGACAGTATCTCCGAATTTCAAAAGGTCTTACTTTCTGAAGAGGGGATATAATTTTATTACACTTTTTAGAAAAATAAATTAAATTCTGGATTTAGTGATACTTTTTATGCTTCTTGACCACAATGGACAGCACAGTTGTGCAATGATACAACAAAATCAGTGTGCGTTGGCTTTTTTTTCTTTTATATTAATTCAATTGTGTGGAATATCAATTTATGCAGCAGCCTGTGCTTTAAGTAGTTGAGAGTGACAGTCTGGTGTCCCCCTGAATTGGAGGGAAATCTGCAAGTGATCCTGCTAAGTTTCATTGACTTTGGAGGAGTAAGTGTTCTCATGTTCAGATGTTATTCTTTCTTGTTTGCTATTTTACCCTGCAGAAGGATAGCATTTCTATATTTTATGTATTATAGTTACGAAAAATAATATTATTTTTTATAATATAAAAAAACTTTGAAAAGTGAAGCTGGGATGAAATAAAGGTATAAAACAAAAGATATCTGCTGGCACAGATTCTTCAAGTGAAGAATAGGTGTCTGGGCTTGGCGTTAATTTTGCATAATGCAATTGAATTTAATCAGGAAATGTTCACACTGAGTATTTAATTAGACTCTAGGTGATCAATCTTGGTAGGGACTTTGCTAATTATCTAGTAGCTGAGTCACTGAAGAAAGTCAAAGTAATGCTTCAGAAGACTGTACTCACTGAGGCGTTTGGATGTGTGCGCAGAAGTTTTTAAGGTGATAAATGATAAAGAAAGTTAATAAATAGTTTATAGTTAATAATGAAGTTGCAGGAATAATAGATGGAGGCACAGACATAGGAGAGACTGGAACTGTAGCCTAAAGTAGTTTGTATAAATTGTAATTGGTTCTCAAAGAAGTATGTAGAGGCTAAAATCCTGAGCAGAAATAGTTCAGAGAAAAGCTGTATCTCTCTGACGAGACCCTATTAGATCTGGATTACAACAGCAGGAATGATTCTGTTCGTCCTTCACATATCTCTGATGTATTAAGTGGGATTTCCGTAGACCTAGATAGGCTTCTGCAGAGCAAGCCAAATGCATGCAGACTTTCTCCCAAAATGTGGTAACAGTTCATTGACTCCAAGAAAGGGGAGAAGAAAGCCTGCAAAATCAGGATCTCTGTTTCTCAACTCTGTCCCTCTTTATCTAAAGATCTGTGTCATTCCCTTAAACTGTGCTCTGTTTCTGTATGGCTTCTGTTAATGCTTTGCATTTCCCCACCATCCCAGCGTTTTCTGAAATTTGTTATTGCAATGGATTAGGAATGGTATTCCTGAATTTAGAGTTCCCTCTAAAGCCACAGGCAGATCATCTCCCTGTTCTCCAGCCAGATGCAAAACAGAGAAAATTCATGGGTTGAGATAAGAGCAATTTACTGGAAATAGCAATGAGTTAAGAGAATGGACAGTAAAAGGAAAAAAAAAATAATGACAGAAGGCATGAGAAAAGAAATTATTCACAAGGAAAATACATGACAATAAATATTACTGGGCATCTCCCCTCCCCACATTTTCTCAACCTGCAGGAGCCTTCTCCTTTGAAGCAGTCCCTTTCTTCCCATCCTCAGAGACGACCTGAGGAGGTATAGAAAAACCTCTGTATCCTAATAGCCACACCCCCTCCTTGTTGCTGCAAAAAATTAACATTATCCTGGCCCAAACCAGGACAGTTACTCTATACCATTTACAACACATATAAAATTCTGGGTTGGAACACATCTTACTTCTCAAACTTGGAGCTACATGCTCTGTGCCTCTACCATAAAGCTTCATGTCCACTGAAATCTGTAACTGAGCAATTACTGTGATCTTGACACTCCACCTAGGTTTTTTTTAATACTGGATCCTTTCTTCATCCTTCAAATATACAGTTCTAGTCCTTTTGTAGTCCTGAGTAAATCACCCTTCATGTGTAAGTGCTCTCACCTTGCTTCCAGTTACGGTGCCTGGCTGTGAATCTAAGAGCATTGGCAATTTGATTTCAGTGGGAGTAAAACTAGCTTTCAAGTAATTAATTTGAATTTTATTTGGAATATTATCACATTTTAAAATGAAGTTTTGCATGTATACCTGACAGGTTTTTCAGCACTGCTAACGCAAATGTATGTGCATTCCCTACTTCCCTGCGACGGTCTTCCTGCAGAAGCCTATGGTAGAGCCTGCTGTTCACTTACGTGTGACAATTTAGTATGGCAACTGGCCAATACTAAATAGTGTAGAAATTTCAGGAATTGTTGTTTAAGTACGCTTACTAATTATGTTTGTTTATTTCCATATTTAAGTTTGTGTACTTAAAACTGTGTATTAATAGTTCTACTGTATATGTAAATTCAAGTTCTTACTAATACTCACATAATTTTCCATTACTTATTTCTTGCAGTTGCATTCATTATTCAATGCCTATGATTTATTAGAATATGAGGTTTATGGTATAGACAGCAGCAAGTTCTATCTTCTCTTTGTACAATGCTAAGCACAGCCGGATTTTTACTAAGTAAACTGTAGCACAAGTAATAAATCAAATGTATTTTATCAGTGCAGTCATGGTATAAGTAAAATTAGTTTTGAAGCATTTATGCAAATAATCTGTTCTCAACAGTCCATGCTTAGACACATATTCTTCTACTTTAGGAATACTGATATGATTACTCAAAGTATTTTCATCGGTATTTGAAGAGATATATATGTATGTATTTATTTTTAAAACCATAAATAGTAAATATTTTCTTGGGAAATAGAACGATTTCAGTAAGAATAGAAAAAATCAATAGAGCAATGTTTGTACACAGACAATATTTTATGTACAATGTGGAGTTTGACTTCATGGGCTCCTTTCAAAAGATGGAGGTCCACATTTTTAGCTCTGCATAGTTAAGACAGTTGGAAGCTCTGCAGAGTGAAAATAAATCCATAGGTATGATGAAACTATACTCTCTGCTTCGTGTTTGAAAAAAATATTTTCGTAAAGTCACAAGTGAGATATTAATTTAATTTTTTTACATTTTTTTTCTGAATTATTTCTGCATTGTTTAATCTCCTTACTGTGTTGCCTCATCAGTTATCTTTATACAAAGATTATTCTAATCCTTAGTTGCTTTGGTGGTCACAGTGCAATAGAGAACGTATATCCAGGAATGTTTTATGAAGAATTATAAAGCTTCAGCTGGGGTAGATTTCACAGTTCCAAAGCCAAAACCTGACTATGGGTGGAGTATAATGCATTTAGACTGGCAATGTAGACAAATATCTTGTGGGGATTTTGGTTTGATGGTTTGGGATTTTAGTGGGGGAAGGTTTGTTTGTTTGGGGTTTTAATGTTTGTGTAGTTTTTGGTTGGTTGGTTAGTTTTTTGTTTATTTGGAGGTTTGTTTGTTTTGATTTAATTTTTTTTGTTCTTTTATCATAGCTCATATATTTCAGGTACAGATTTGAAAAAGGCTATAAGAAATTAATAGAAAAATCTCTCAGGGATCATTTAACAGAACAATATCTCCTGTAACTCTGAAAGTACCATTATCTCCCTCTTCTTTCACTCTCTGCCATCCAAACCATTTTAATAATCAGACAAATGATTCTCCTACTTGCCTGTATTATTTTATGCTTTCTGTGAAGGTAATATGAAAACAGATGTTAAGTGTTATTTGGACAAAACTTCAGTTGTTTTTTGTGAGATTGTGTTGGATGACTATAACAGTCACTAGGTCTGACTGTGTCTGCCTGTGGCATTCAGGAGCTCCAGGATATTAGCCTGGAATCTGATTTTTTTTTTCCTTTGGGATCACTTTTCCTACCTACATAGACTTAATAATAAATCAGCTAAATAAAGTAATTTAATCGTAAATAATGAGAAAACAATGGTAACCTGTGTTACTAGCATTCAAGTGTATACAACCACATGTCAAAGTTACACATTATTTCTTTCTTTTTAAATATGCTCTTTCAGTGTCAAAGTGACTAATATTTTTCTGAAGGTTATTATTTAAACTCAGAAATACAAAACATTTCTTCTTTGAAGTATTTTATAGATAGCAGTACCAGTTTTTGTCTCTGTCTGCAAAAGTAATTTAACTGTGCTCTGCAGAGGTCTGTCCCCTGCTAGGGAAACTGTAATTTTAAATTATTTTTAGTATGTTATTTAATGAGAAAACTAAACAGAATAGGATGAATTAGTTTTGTAATTGTAAGCACAATTATTGATGTGAAATTGATTTTAATTTCTTGACTAAATTTTTGTTGTTATTGTGAAGTGACCCCAGTGTCATGACATATTTGAAAACTAAACACTGTATGGGGTGAGGATATTTATTAATAGGACAGAGGATTTTATATAGGTACACTTAAAGTTTCAAACTTGTATTTACTCTTCAACATCAGATAAAGGAAAAAAGATTCACAAGCTCCACATAAGTAGAAAAACAACAAAGGTATTTAAGTCCTACACACCTTTAAATGTTTTCCTTTATATGAAGAAGTGGGAAAAGATCCAAACCTGTATTTATATGTCCTAAAGTTTTGGATTTTTTAAATGCAGAAATTACCAGTAAGTCATAAAATATTCCTCCATAACCCTACTTCCATTATCTGAGTAAATTAATTTTTGTTAAGAACAAAATGTTTTCATCTACAGCAGATGGTCTTTTGTTTTCCTCTCACTGGTATTTTGATCACGGTAGTACACTGTCTACAACTATAATAAGGCACATGAACTTTAGAACTTCTGAAAACTTGAGGCCAGTGGCTTAGTTGGATACCAAACTATGGATTGGAATTTACCAGAGAAGTCCTGAACACCTGATGTATGCTATTATCCTACTCGATCTATCCATACGTAAATTCCCACTTCAAATATACCGTCAAATTCTTCTGATTGCATCTTGAGAATAAAATATTGGAGAAGTGCTTCATAGAATGGAAAGTTATGCCTTATAGAGAATGTCTCTCAAATATGGAAGAATAGATAAGGAACTATAAAATTAGAAGTGGAAACATTAAACACATTACTTCAAATTAGTTTCATGCACATCTGAACTGTGAAGATTGCAGCTGGGCAATTGCATAAATAGATTTTAAAGAAAAAGTTTAGACCAACTAATAGAAGATATATTCAGCAGTGTTATGTTAACAGAAGCTAAGGTCTCACCTCAGAGCCTTTATAGCTGCGCAAGAATCATTCTGCACGGTCCTATTTTATTATTTTTCTAATCAAATACTGCTGACATCTGTTAAGGACAGGGTGTATTGCTGGACAGACCTGGGGTCTGAGTTAGTACGGCAGTACATGAGATCTTGAAATTTCTTTTAAGAATATTAAAATCTTAATTCTGTCATTATGTCATTATGCACTATCATTATGCATTGGATTTTTTAGAGCAGTTTTGGAACTCTTGGAGGGATTTTAATTTTATTTTTTTAAATGAACATATATTTTTTAAGAAAGCCCTCTTACACCCATAACTAAATATGTGTTTTTTGCCATTTTTATTCAGAAATGTTTCTAGTTTTGGATTGTTGGTGTATTTGTTTTCACTTTTCTGATAGAAGTTTTTGACTCTGATATATTAGGATTTGATCAGAGCAGGATTTGATCCAGCCTGTAGGGCTTGCTAGTGACCAGTTTGTTCATGGGCATTTCAGAATGAAATGATGAGCTGACAAGTTACTCTGCTTACCACAGTCTGCTCCTAACGTGTACAGTTTTGGGGAGATTTCCCCAAAACAGTGTTTAAACAGTTTCTACCACTCAGTCCTCTTGACTTCTTCTAGAGAGAAACTGGATATCCTGCTCATTTTGAGTCGGCTGCACTGTGCACAGTACCTGCAGGATGTGAGTAGAGGAGTTCTTGTGTTCAGCCCTTCTCTGCACTTGTAACAAGTCCTATGGTCTACTCAGATGTAAGTAAAAGTATTGGACCACAGAGAGATTACATTTTTAGATTAGCTGTTATGAAATACTTTTATCTACTGAGGTCTAAGACAATGTTAGAACAATATCATCTAGGATATATCATACCAAATGTTACCAGTAGGTCCCTCACATACAAAAATAAAAGATATTTGAAAATAATGTGATCTTTCATTTTAGTCCCTGGTGTGAGAAAATAAAATTAATAAATATTAATGTGCCAAAAATATTGGAAGAACCTTTAAAATATCTATATGGTTGCATCCCAAAATATCACATTTCTGTTCTGTTAGGTAGGGGTTCTGGTTTCTATTCAACTCTCTCTCTCTTTCCATCTATATACATATATGTGTGTGTATATGTGTGTATATATATAAATATACAGTAAATTCACGAGCATAAGGC
>PYHW01010620.1:1823322-1836365 GCA_013186435.1 Turdus rufiventris | reverse complement strand
CACCGGACTATAAGGCGCACTTCCGGGTTTGGGGAAAAATTTTAGTCAAAAGGGTGCGCCTTATAGTCGTGAAATTACTGTATGTGGTTTTATAGGTATGCATATCATAATTTTTGGAGTTTTTTCCTTCAATTTGTTATGAAACAACATTCACATTAAAAAAATACGTTGGAAACTTGTGTAAGTGATCAGTGTTCATATTTTGCAGGCTTCAGGCAAGTTACAGTGATAGAGTACAGAACACAATGGAATTGGTTTCCAGCTCAAAAATAATTAATCTTGTGTTCTAGAGGATATAGTTTTCTCAAAGCACTGAAAGAAAAGAGCAAAATTTTTTACTAAAATCTTTTTCTATATCTCAAATTCTTCCTGTAGCAAATATTGTTGAACTTTGTTCTTTCTTCTGCTTTTGAGAGGAAAACCAGAAATGTAAATACAGTGTTAGTTTCTTAAAGCACCTCAGTACATAAATAGAGACTTTTATTTTTCTTTTATATGAGAGTCATGCTGTGCAAATACTCAGATATGTGTTAGAAAGTTGATGGTTTCCATCTTATTAGCATCATCCTAACGATCCCTGCACTCAGTTGAGCAAAGAATTCCTCTTTTGTGGTGGTTCTGGTGCTGCAAGGAAAACCCAAACGAGACTTGAGGGAAGCATTACTGCAGTTATTCTCAGGCCCACCATGCAGCATTTATAGCAGAGGCTATGTAAAACACAGTATTGCATTCTGCTTGATAAAATAGTTGTGATCAATGCAATTTAGGGATTTTGATACAATTCTTTATTACTCTTTCTTATTCAATATAAAATTAAATAATAAGAGATGTATTTACCTGTTTAAAAACTGTCTATTTAGTCTTGGAGTATAAATCGATCTCATAATCTCTTCAGTGATTTTATTATTAGTATTCTTACTGATGATCTGTAGTTGATGCCAGAGATTGGTCACACATAGGGGCATAATGTATACATTGGATGTGTGAACATTTTTGAGGATGAAGAATTGCTAACAGCGCATTGTAATATCATGTAGATCAACCACTCATACAAATGCCATGTTAAAATACACAAACAAAACTCAAAACCCAAACACAGATCAAAATTTCCTGAAGGAAAGTCTTTAGAAAAAGTGATGAAAGTCTTAATGGATAACCTGATGTAGCATGGCAAGAGACTTACGCTACTGTAGAACATATTTAAATACAAAGAAACAAAACCCCAAACCCAATAAAACCTTCAAATAGACCTATTCTCCAAAACCCAACACCAAAAAAAAAACCCTTCAAAATTATAAAATAAGAACTTTAGCACTCATCCCCTCATGCCTCTGCAACCTCAATGACTTTGAATTTACAGTAATTTCACAATTACAAGCCGCACTGATTATAAGCTGCATCTCCGGGTGTCGGCAACGTTTCGTTCTTTGTCCATACATAAGCCACACCTGATTATAAGCCACTCTGTCGTTCGCAGCGAGGACCCATGTGCAACAAAGTTGCCAATTAGTAACAGAATTGCGGGATTGCGGAGTTTACTGGCTCGGCTCAGGCCGTGCAGGCTCAGCTCGGGCCGTGCGGGCTCAGCCCACTCGGGGCTGCCAACGGGGCCAGGTGCCACTCGGCAGGGCTGTTTGGGACTGGCTGCCGCTGCCACCAGGCTCGCTCGCCCTGGCCCATCGCCGCCCCGCAGTGGCAGGCGGGGATGGAGCCCCCTGCCCACTCCCGCAGCAGTGGCAGCAGGCAGGGACGGAGCCTGCCAGCACCCACAGCAGCAGAGGCAGCTGGGGAAGGAGCTCCCCTGCTCCCACAGTGGCGGTGGCAGGTAGGGCAGGAGCCCCCACCTCCCCCCCAGGCCACGGGGACAGCAGGAGGGAGCCCCTGCATCCCCCCCAAGCCGTGGGAATGGCAGCACGGAGCCCCCTGCCTCTCCCCTGGGCTGCGCTGCCTGAAGGAGGGAGCCCCCCGCCTCCCTCCCCCTCCTGCGCTGCCAGCACAGAGCCCGGCACCACTCACCGTGCAACAGAGTAACCAATTTGTAACAATCGCACAATCCTGGGTTTTACTGGCAGGTGCTCAGCTCGGCACCTCAGCTTGCACTTCCGGGGTTGGAAATTTCCGAAATTTTTCATATACTAGTTGCTCCTGAATATAAGCCACATTTCCGGGGTGGGAGCAAAATTTTAGTCAAATGGTGTGGTTTATAATCCGTGAAATTACTGTAATTTTGGGTTGATGCCCTAATGGAAATATTGGGGTGTTTCTTGTGTTTTTATTCCCAAAGGAATAACAATTAAACAAGAAGAAAATTAAGGCTCATATGTGTACGTATGCAGTGGTTTGAAAATGAGTTTTAAAATAAAGTGCTTAAGGAGCTCAATTTCTTTCTCATAATAAGGGGGGCAGTTATTTGTACTTTAGATGTACTGTCTCACTTATTGAAGGCTATGAGATAACACACTATCTTATCAAAAAGGTGAATGCAATTTGAGATCTTTATGCAGTACTGCTGGGTTCTTTTGGCAAGGAAAACATATACAGTAATTTCACGACTATAAGGCGCACCCTTTTGACTAAAATTTTCCCCCAAACCTGGAAGTGCGCCTTATAGTCCGGTGCGCCTTATGTGATGGACAAAGTTAAAAAATTTGCAAACCCGGAAGTGAGAGCTGCGAGCCGTGGGGGGATCCGGCAGAGCCACAGCTGCCAGGTGGAGGCGGGGCAGAGGGGTGGTGGGCATGCCCCGGCCCTGGGGAGGCGGGGCGGAGCCCCGGTGGGCATGCCTTGACCCCGAGGAAGGCAGCACGGAGTGGCGGCAGGTATGCCCCGGGCCCGCCGGGTACAGGCGAGTCTGGGGGCCCGCAACACCACTTCTGCTGGGTACAGGCAGGCCCGAAGGCCCATGGCTGCAGGATTGAGGCGGGGCCTTGGCCAGCAACCTCACGGGGGGAGCTGGGGGTGGATCCTCGTGGCAAAAAAACAATGTGCCCTATAGTCCAGTGCGCCTTATATGATCTACAAATTTGCAAAATTTGCAGACTCGCGGGGGTGCGCCTTATAGTCTGGTGCGCCCTATGGTCGTGAAATTACTGTACCTCTGTAGAAACACTGCTTATGCAATCTCCGAAAAATCCTACTTTTTACCCCAGGATTTAGAAATTCGAATTCCCTGAGCTCTCGGTACTATGTTGAAATATTTTCTTCTGGAAACCTTTATTGTCTTTGATTGCTTTTTATTGCCTCAATTGTCTCATAACTATGGCCAGATTAAAATAACAACCAATCAACCCAAAAAACCCACACAAAACCCTCCCACCCTATGGCATTACTCTGAGAAAATTTTACTCCCTGCCTTCAGATATAAAGGAATATATTTTTCCAAAATCAGCTGCTAGTGTCACTTTTAAGCTGAAATCATAGCTATGAACTCCTTTATAGTGTTGTTGTCATCTGTTAAATGACATAATATAAGGATTTGCTTTGTATAACTTGACAATATAGAATGCCTAATACAGAAGAATCAGGCATGTTACATCAAAGGAATATACAGACGTCACGTTGCAATGTCTGTACAACTGAAATCTCTCACTATTCTTTCTACATCTAGCTAAATCTCTGAGATAACATTCTTGATGGAAAAGGTAGTTCATGATCAACCTATTTACTGCTATGTTTATTTCCATGAAACCTGCTGAGCTACATTATGCAGTGCAACCACTAAATTTTGTTTGGGAAAAATTTTATGTTTTATTCACCCTTGATCCAGAGTCAATTCACATATTTTGACTCTGTAGTTATTTCTAACCAGAAAATAAAAGGGCATTTGAAAGTTAATTTAAAAAACATGATCATCTAAATTTACAGAAATATAATGTAATATTATAAATTATATATATATAAGATACTAAAGTAATAATTTTCCTAGCCTTTGCATAAATTTAGGGTTCTTCCTGACTCACCTTCTCCTCTTCCCAATTTCTAGTTTTGAAAATGTTATTCTAGATTATAAATGCTGCTAAAGCTAAATATTAATGTAGCTTTAGAAAGATTTCTTTGCCATAAGTATATTTGTGCTTATTTTATGAAGGGAACATCATCTAGAATTATTTAAACTTTAAAAAGACACCTGGCTTAATGTATAAGCCAGACTGCTTCTCATTTTTTATAGTTTCCATCATGGTTTAGAATATCAAATATGAAACCAGTAGTTCTAATTAAAGCACTGCCATTCCTCTATCTATGAAGGAAACTTTAATGCCTTGTCATCTTGATGAAAAATGCTTCTTGTGTGTGTGTGTTTACTATACTTGCAAGTACAGTGTGCTCTTCCCTACAAAAGCTTGTGCCTCAGTTGGCAGTCATTCCTATCTGCTGCAAAGTGAGCTCCAAAATTAGGACTCCAAGGTCTGCTCGTACAAGATGCTTTCTGTGAATTGCAACTGTCTGATCTTGTTGCAAAGCACGTTGTATTACCTAGTGAATAGGTGGCTTACTTAAACTGAACAACACAAAACACTTCTGATAAGTTCGTATAAATTGATGGCTTTAAACTGGAAAAATACCCAGCTGGAAGATTTATGACGCTTCTGTATTTCAAAGGATATACATCAAAGGACACTTTGCATCCTTATTTTACATTTTAATAGTTGAGTTGGCTTTGCCCTATAAATAATTAATACCACTAAGAATTTAACATCTGAAATGATAAATAGCACTTGGCAGTAATAATGTATTGTTTTTATGCTAGCAGGGAATAATTCTACCAGCCGGATTTCAAAAAGGCATAGTAGAATAAATTGTATCACCACCTGATTTATTATTATAGAAAAATGGAAAGATCAAACTCCTGGGTCTTGTCACATGGGTGCTTCAGTGCTGTCAACCTTTTAAAAGGTAGAGGCTGTGTTGAATCTGTCTTTTGTGTATGTGAGGCTTTCCGCCCTGCAAGCCTTTTCCAAGGACACTAGTGAACTGTCTTGCCCTGCAGTCTGGCAGTGGCCAGTACAGATTGCAGGAAATATTTCAGAAAGTCTGTTAATACATGCTAGGTTACTGAAGTCCTAACAGGATGGCTTTCTTTCCAGCTTCAAATTTCTATTACTTAATCCTGGGCTTATATTTTGAATCACAGGGATTTAGTGCTGAATTGTGGCATGGAGTTCTACAAATTACATAGCTAGACTATTTTTATTTTTTTTCAAGTTTTAATTTACTTTTGCTCCTTTCTTTCATTTTCATATGACAGCTCTTTGTGGCACTCATTTTTTCTCTGCTCTGCCTCTTGCTGTGTTTTATCTTTCTGCTGTGTACCACCTTCATACTACATCTAAATTAAATTATTTCTTTTTTAAAACTTTGTTGCTTATATGCAAAGCTTTAATTTCTTTAGTCACATTTTTGCT
This sequence comes from Turdus rufiventris, assembly GCA_013186435.1. Classification (NCBI taxonomy): domain Eukaryota; kingdom Metazoa; phylum Chordata; class Aves; order Passeriformes; family Turdidae; genus Turdus; species Turdus rufiventris. Next base: position 1,830,963 of record PYHW01010620.1, on the reverse strand, counting down.
CCATTTTTACATTGCCTAATCTTCCAGGAAGCAGCATTTTTCAAAAGCATGTACCTCTTTTTATAGCATCAAATCTGTAGAGATTCTTCCAATTACTTGTTTTGCACACAAATATTCATGGGAATATTGATAGAACCTCTGGAAGTCCTCTGTCCCAGCCTCCTCTGTCAAGCGCTATGAACGCCAGAGTAAGTTCAGCTGGTGTCCTGAAAACCTCCAAGTACGGAGTGTTTCTCAACATTGTGCTCACTCACTGTCCTCCTCTCCTAGAAAAACGGATTTTCCTAATGTTCAGCCTGAAACTATCAGCGTGCAATTTGTGGTGATGCACCTTTGTCATATTTTCACAACCGAGGCTCCACAACTTTGTAACTGCTCCCCATGTAGTTAAAGTTTTTGTTCTATCTCCCCCATCCACATCTTCACCAGACTAAACAGCTCCAGCTTCCCCAGTATCATCTTGTAAGTCATGTTCTCTGGGATCCTGACCATCTTAGTAGCTTAGCACAGAATTTCGGTTTGAAGTCACTTTTGAGCTGGGGTGGGGCTAATGCAGAACTGGCTATATATTCCAATGTGACCTCATCAGGACCAAGTAGAGGGAGACAGAAATTTTGTTTGGTCTCATATTTAACTTGGCATGTGCTGTAAGCCTTGAATGTATTTCTGCAGGATTGGTACTCAGATAATTTTTTACCAGCCTGTTGACATTCATGCCACTATTCTTTCCTTGTGTGTCTTGGTAGCAATTGTTAGATTTTTGTTGCCCTTCTCTGGAGCTCTGCTATTCAGCATTATCAGCTTCTCACCTACAGAAATCATCTGCAGATTTCTTGTTGGGAGGGGGAGGGTATGTTCCATCTCTTCATCCAAGTCTTAAAATTTTACAGTGTAGGACTAGTTATAGAGTAGTTTTAGTTGGAAGGGACCTTTAAAAATTAGTCAGTTCTACTTCACTGCAATGAGCAGGGATGTATTCATCTAGGCAAGGCTCAAAGACCCATCATGTCTGACCTCCTGAATGTTTTCAGGGATGAGGCATTCGTCCCCTCTCTGGGCAACAAGACTTTTCAAATATTATGGAGAGTGGTCTGGCAACTGCATTGGCCAATTCCCTCAGGACTCAGGGATGCAAGTCATCAAGTCCCATGTCCTTGACTGTGTTCACAACTGTGTTCATGTGGTCAGAAACTGGATTTTCTGTTACAGTGAGAGAAATTTTCCTACCTCAGTCACCATCCTGCTGTCCCCCCACTGGAAAGATGAGGGAAGAGAAAGTGCCAGTGAAGACTGAAGAAGAAAAAAGGTGTGGAGTATGTCAGCTTTCTCCTCACCCATTGTAACTGGTTAATCATTCTTGCTTACCATGGGGACATGCCCTCTGTGACCTGCTTTTTCTGGCTGACATAGCTATAGAAGTCCTTGCTCTTCACATCCCTTGCCCATTTTAACTCCACCAGCACTTTGGCCCTCCTAACCACATTCCAACACAGACAGGCAGAATCCCTCTACTCTTCCTGGGATTTCTGTCCCTACTTCTACTGCCTGTATTTACTTCTCCACTAATTTGATCTCCTGGTCTCAGCTATGTTGGTCTCTTTCCTTCCTTTTTTACCCAGCTGGCTGTTTGTTCTTGCAAACAATTTGTAGTTACTCAGATTCCACAGAAGAACGTGACTGGCTGTGTCAAGAACCTTTTCTAATGTAGTGTTTGTCATTGTCAGCATACGTATAAAATTGCATACAGAAATCTATTGCTGACTAGGCAGAGTGTATGCAGGCTGTTGAATTTACTGAGCCATTTCTTCAAGCATATATGACTCAGAAATGTCATTAGTCAGACTGGAATTATTGTCTGCATAAAGTGACTGAAGTGTTTTGAAAGTTGAATATAGCTCAGTGTTGATGTTAATTGTTATAGAATGATCTGTAAGTTATATAATTGTTCTAGAATTGTCTATATTTTAGGCTGCTGTTAAGCATCAATCAAAAATAATCTACCTTTAATGAAATTTTCAAAACATACAATAATATTGAAGAAAATGTTATGATAGAATTCATAGAGAAACTACTTTGGAATCTGTAGAGGTTGTTAATTACTGTATTTGAAAGGAACATAATCTAGTACACATAGAAATAAAGGTGATTCACACAAAAAGCCCAAAAAAAACCCCAGAAAAACCAACAAACAAACAAAAAAACCCCACCAAAAACCCAAAAACCACACAAAAGGCCTGAAATATAGCCAAAGCCAACCCCCTGAGAGCTTTTTGAACCCAGCAAGTTTAGTCAATACCAAAGACTAAACAAGAATTGCTAAACAGGTATCGCTAAATTGCTAAATTGGAATTAGGAATGAAAAGCAGGTCAACTATGAAGTAACAAGTAGCAAGTAACAAGCAATGGGTTTCCTAAGTTACAGCTCAATGGAAAGAGACTTACAGGGATGAAATAACAGGGTTAAAGGGGCATGGAGTGGCAGCAGAAAATCATAAAGATAAATGAGGTAAATAAGGGAGAGAAATGAGCAATTAACACATCAAAATCCACAATTTTAGTTTTAGAAAGTAAGGATTTATGGGGGTTTTATTTGGTTGGGGTATTTTTTATATCAACCATTTCATGATCACATATCACACAATTGAAATACTGTATTTGAATTGGTGAAACAATTGCTTCATAACAGTAAATGTTGGTATATAAGTAAAATATGTATTACTCATTGAAGATACTGGCAGAGGTCTGGAAAAACTCCTTTGAATCCCATTGTTCTAAGTATCTTTACAAAAAATTACCTTTTTTCCTTCCTGAATGGTTTTATCATGATACATTTTCACTCAAATTCATTTTTGTAATTCCTGAAGAAAATGGCTTAAGGGCTTCCTTCTTAAAAATATTTTTACCATTTTAAAAAATTGTTTCTAACGCCTTTTCTTTGTGCTTTTTAATCAGGTGTGTGCAAGGAAATGTAATGTACTTTTTTTCACTTTGCAACTACAATTTATTTTAATAAATTTGTATCAAAATGAAAATTTCATTGTGGGTTTTTTTTTTAATTTATTTTTGTAGATAAATTATCATACTCGTGTGGCATCCACTCTTTTTTTGCCATCTTTATTTTATTTTCTGGAAAAAAATACTTTGAGGAAAGGGGATTTCGAGACAATACTTAGAGACTTGATATAAGCAAATATTATTTATGTAGTTTACTGTTCTCCTTTTATTCCCAGAATGGAAGGAAGAGTGAAACTAATTTAAGTTTTCTTCTCTTTCTTTTTTTTTTTCCACATGTCCTCAGTTTTGTGTATAGTAATATTGAAAAACTTGTCATATTAATCATTTTTTAAATCTAGACCTTCACCCCTTCTTAATACTTCTAATTAATTATTAGCATGTACTGTCATTAAAAAGCCATTAATTTTGACGTATAATAATGTCAATACAAGATCAAATTAACCTAATAAAACAACATATAATCTATTCCAGACCTCTGTGTTGTATTTAACCTGTTCCAAAGGGAATAACAAAACAGATGGACCTGCCAACAATTTTTCGTTATTTAAAACTGAAATCTGTATGATATACATATGCAGAAGAAAAATATTACATATAAAGTTTACCCATTAACATTCTGTTTTATTACTCTTGATTCATTCTAATTTCTTACCCATGTAAACTCAGACTGTAATCTCAGAATGGTACTGCATGTTTTTTATCTCAGAATCTGTAGAGATAAGATAGCAGATTTTTTTTTTGAGAAATGTGCTAAAACAGTGCATATAAGAACAATTAGGATTCTGGTACCATGTTGCTTGTTTTAATGTAGTCCTTTGTTTACTCAGTGATCACTTTTGTTTTGCTGGTTAGTTTGGAATCTTTTTCCTCCTTCTAATATCGTTCAGTGGCAGCTTTAATTCATCATGCAGTTGTTAAATACATTCTTGAAATGTACTGTGGAGTCTTAGATATCAAGAAAGCTTGTTTGTAATGTAGGATACTTGAGCCAATGCAATCTATTTTCCTGGAGCACTGTATAATAGTGCAGATATTCAGCATTATGTGATCATATCTATCAGTGTGATGCTTATGCAATAGCAAGGAAAAATGCAATTAAAATCTGAAAATACATTCTGGAAAAGGTGCCTTTATGAAAATGTCTAAGTTCTTCATATAATTGAGTTCTTTTAGGTCTTTATGGCATTGACAAACCAGGAGCTTGGAGACAGAATACTTTGATTGTGGGAACTGAGTTTAACAACATTTTTCCTTCTTTTTCCATTATTATGTAAATGGTTTATGGTGAAGACAGGTATTAACATGGCTTTGAATGTTTTCAAACTTTGGATTTACAAAGATTAGGTCAGAAATGTAGAGTTAGGATGCTTTTCAGTCTGCATATAGTATTTATTAGACCTGTTAAGTTTACCTTCTTGAACATTTGTAGAAAAGGGTGCATGATGCGTGGAAGATAGTAAGAGCCTAAATTATGACTTTGCATCATGGCATCAAAAGTCAGAGAGAAAAACTTCAAAGCTCTGGGAAAGTAAAATTGAATTGCTGAAGGAATCAATCAGGTTGCTTATGGTCTCTATTTCGGGGTGACTATTATGATAACTCTTGGGCTTCTATTTTAAGAATTTGAAATGAACTTCATGTTTGATCAGGTTGTCATAATAGGATTGATTTTCCCCAGGGAGAAAAATAAAAAGACAAAGCACTAAAAATTTATATTATTTTTTAAAACTTTGTTAAGATATCAAAACTCAGATGCTAAAAATTGCATTGCATATATTTGCTGAAATACTGAGAAGAAATGGGCAGCAGAGCTGTGAGCACCCAGTAGGCAGGATGAATGAAACACCAGAGGTACACTCCTGTTGCAATTATTCTGTGTTTCTATTGCTGTTTTTGAAGGAATACATGCACCACTACTGATACTGTATGAAAATATGAAAATATGAAAATATGAAGGCACACTTCTAAATTTCTATGGTTTTTAGACCTGTTTTTCAGGTATGTTCTCAGGTGACATGACTTGATAGGTTTACAAACCAGGTAGATCAAATATTATATATTTTGTCTTTGAAAGCTTGATGTCCTTTTATCTATTTGAGTAAATCTTGCTTTATTATTTGACAGCTGCACTTAGGTCTGACTATGGCATATGGATATCTTTATTTTGCAGTGTGTACAGTGGTGCACTACTCACAACTGGATTTGTGCTTTCAGGGGTTTCATTTCAGTTTTCTGTTAAAATAACATAATCAAAGAGATTGCTCTCAGTCTGCAGTCAGCCCACTTTTCAGGGCCTTTCTTCTTTTGTTTTCCATTCTGTATCTAAAAAAGGACCCTGCTCACCCTTCTCCTGTGAGTGTTGAGGAATATAAGTATGTGAATAATTTAATGCATATTTAATTGCACTACAGAATAACTGATGTAAGTATTCTTCAAACTGCCTTACTGTCTGCACAGTAAGAAATGATGTTTGTTCCATTTTTCTACTATTTCTTCCACCAATAAACACCCCACACATATAGATCATGTCAGTTATTTAGACAAGAAAGAGGTATTTTGTTTTCTTGCAAAACAATAAAACTGTCAGTTATTGGTGATCACTGCAGTAATTTTATCATAATCCTGAAGGTCAATGCAAATATAGTTCTTCAATCAACTAAGTATACATACATTTTGCTGAGTAATGAAGTCAGCAATAAGTGTTGAAACTTACATGTTAAATATGTTTCTGTTTGTATACAAGGGCAATATTAGAACAAATTATGATACCTATAACAACCAAAAGGGCAACCACTGAAAATTCAGATATACTTTATTATTCATCTCTAATAACTCATTCTTCCTTTCTTGTTTTTGTTTGTTCGTTTTGTATTTTTAATATTAAAATGCTTGGAAAAATATGCAGATATGCTGCATTTGGATATCTGTAAAAGATTGTATAGAAACAATATTCGTATTTCCATTTGTCTGCAGATGGACTCAGCAAAGTACTGCAGATACAGTAGGCATGGTAAAAATATATTCTGCAAAAATTAATAAAGTGTAAATTTTAATGGATTCTACCATATTTTGATTTTTCTTTAATTGTGTGGTTTAGATATGTGCAGTGTTATAAAGCAGGCTTAAAAGAGGTTTAAATGCATTTTATACAAGGATTTCTTCAATGAGGATGAGGTATCTTGCAAAGATACTATTGTTTTTGCATGGAAATTTGAAAAGAATTATAGAGAGAATGTCAGGAAAAAGTTTTCAAAAGTCATCTGCTCCACTCTTTGCTGCAACATAGCTTAAACTGTGTCATTCCTGATATGTCTGTCCAAAAAGTTACATAAAATATTTTCAAATGGATATTCCACAAATTTGCAAGATCTTTCTAGTTCAGTTTCTATATTCTACTGACACCCACTTGATTCTCAGTTGCTTCATTCTCACTTCACTGTTTATTGTTTTATTATCAGTAGGCATAAATCACATGTTTTTGTATTTTATTATCATGTGCTTACTTTCTCTTCACCAGTTTGAACAAACTCATCAATTGTAGCCCTTCTTTGTATGTCTCTCTTTCTTTCCCCCCTCACATCCTTATTATTTAATGTTTATTTGCATTATCCCTTGTGTCATCCTTATCCTGCTTTGGCTTTCCATTGCTTTCCCATCCCATAGATCTCATGGGCATCTTCCAGTTTCCTACAAATAGCTTGTTTGGTTTCTCTTTTGGTAGAGCTCATGATATTTTTCAAAGGACTCAAGGTAAGTTGATATTTACTGTCACTCTTTTGCCTTTTAAAAGACAAATGCCAATTCTGCCTTCTATTTTTCACTTTTACAGTTTGCTCTCATCCATCCTTTATGAGTTCTCACAAACTTTGTACTCATAGGCTGTATTATTATGAGCTACATAGCAAAAACTACTGTGGTGCAATATGAATAGATCAGTAGAAAAACCAGTTTTTACCAAGGGCCCAAAAGCTAGAGTATAGGTATGCATATTTATTTACTTTATGATTACTCTGGTGCCCCAGAGAAAACATCCCTGTTGTACATGTTGCTCAAAGACAGCCAAAGATGAACTATTTTACAGACTGCTGCTTTCAGCTGTCCAGGCTTCCTGCTGTTACTTCAGCAAGTGCCAAAGCATACTTTCCTCTGTTTAGTGGAGGTGACAGGAGCACATGGTTCTTCTCATGCCCTTTTCTACCAAAGTAAATCTTATTTTAGTTGTTGTTCACTTAAATGCAACACACAGTGCCTATTGCTTCATAACTTTGTATTTGGGTATTGGCTAAAATGGAAGAGATGTTATGTTAAGTCTTGTGGTGGAGGCAAATGATCAAGTAGACGCCATGAAATTAAGATTTTCAATGTCTTAGTTGTTCCTTTGTATGAGGAAAAGGCAGGATAAATTAAGAGAGGATATGCAGTTTTGCATTTGGACAGATGGAAGTTCAAAATCTTGGGGACAATTGAGAGTAGGTACAGAACTTAAGGACACAAAGAGACATAGCTGAGCCCCTTGACCATGAACTGGTACTATGACTGCAATGTATTGAATCTTCTATAAGACTGAAGAAATTGATGAGAGAGATGGAAAAAAGAAATCATTGTTAATTTAGAAAAAAAAAAAAA
>PYHW01010620.1:1729731-1818320 GCA_013186435.1 Turdus rufiventris | reverse complement strand
CACCACTAGTGTCAGGCCTCCAACCAGACCCATGTCACTGACAGTGACTCTCTGGGGTCAGCCAGTTCTCAATCCACGTCACTGTCCATGCATCCAGACCATGCTTCCCGAGTTTACATACCACAATGTTGTGAGAGACAGTGTTGAAAGCCTTGCTTAAATTGAGATTAAACAATATCCACTGCTCTCCCCTCATCTCTCCAGGTAGCTGTTTCATCATAAAAGGCAATCGAGTTGGCCAAGGATGATTTGTCCTTAGTGAATACATGCTCCTGATCACCATCTTGTCACCCACATGGATAGAAATGGTCTCCAGAATGAGACATTCCATCACCTTTCCAGGGATTGAGATCAGATTGACTGGCCAGTAGTTCTTTAGGTCCTTCTTGCTCTTTTTGAAGACTGGGGTGAGATTTGCTTTCTTTCAGTTCTTAGGTACTTCTGACTGCCAGAACCTTTCAAGATGATGGTGAGCAACCTCACAATGGTGACATTAAAGGACACATTTATTTGAGTGAAAAATAGCACAACTCCCCTTATAATGGAATAAATTCAAAATTTTAAGCACGAAATAGGGGTTTTATCTTATTGTCATGGTAGGTATATATTTTATATTAATATAGGTATTTTATAACTGAAATACCAGGCCATGCTCCACATTTTCAAAAACTACTCTAAAATAACATATATTCAGGGAATTTTAGTTCCAGTTAGTTTGGATAGTACTCTTACTTTTTTCAATGTTTTTTTCGTGTTATTTTTTCCCTTTGTTTGTTTCTCTTTAAACATTGCTGTACTGTACTACAGTAATTTCTTCCCCAACTTTACCCTGGTATCTAAAAAGTGTCAGCTATTATTGTCAGCAGATGGACGAAGGCAGGTGTTTCCATCAATCCAGATTTTTGCCATTCCAGTGAATTGCTTGCTATCATTTTACCTTTATTTTTGGCTATTGAAATTCAGTTATCTTTCCTAGTAATCCAGGAAAATACTCTCTTGCTATGTTGCTTATACCACTACCCATTTTATTTATGTAAGACTTTTGCTGCCTACAGTTTTTCCTTCAATTGTACATCCATGATAATGTCGAAGTACCATTTTTCTCCAATTGGAATTATTTTCCAGCTCTATTTATTAAATTCAGGTTTTTGCATGTGTGAATACAATACAAATAATTTCCTTTGTCATCTTCCAATCTTTTGTGTACACCTTCCATTTTATCAACAAAATAGCTGCTAATATATTTCATCTTCCTAATCATCCCCATTGCTGTCCCTTCACATTACCTGCTTTTTGTGCCATCCTACCAAGTTCAGTATTTTTTTCCATCTTCACTGTAATTCAGTACTGCTGCATTGGTTCAGTCACATTTCTTTTGGTATCATACCCTCTATTTTTTTTTTTTTGGTGTGCTATATTTGTGCTTTTCCATACCAGTGCAGCCACATCATCCAAATTCCATTCCATGTTTAGCTTTTGCTATGATGCCTACAAGGTAACAGACATCGAATGCTTATTAATTTATAGGACATTGGATGTAGACACTTTGTTTAAACCTTACTTTTCTATTATTATAATTTCCCCCTCCCTCTTTTGTGAAATGATTCCTTCTTCAGAATATAAGCTTTTGGAGACAGAGTTTGGGCTTAAATATATACTCAGAAAACATGCAGGATGGCACATCTAACATTAGAATTTTTCAAAACCTTGAATATTATTGATAAGAGTGGATTTCCTGACTTACCAACTACTTCATTGTTCCTGCTGTAAAGTACTGAAACACATATTTGGTGCATGTTGCTATTATTAAGGAAGTCAGAAAAAATACCATGCAAACTTGAAATATAAAATACTATTTATTAATATTTTAGTCAATTCAGAATAATCTATAATTCAGTTCACTTTTGTTGTGCTCCTGCATGTAAATTCATGATCCTAAGGAAAAAAACCCTGCATTTTAGTTAGCAGAGTCCTTTACTACCTTCTCACCACCCACTTTGTGAGATGTATGACAAATTATTGGAGGATCTATCAGAACTCTGCTCTCATCCCATGTAAGGACAGTTTTCATTCCTGACCCTGAGAATCACACCTTCCAACTTTTCTCCAGACCAAAGAATTTTGAATTCTGTGGTCTTAGGCAGGAATTTCAGATGTTTTCTCCACTTTAATGTCTTTCATATACCAATGTTGTTGATAGATTTTGCAGAATTTTGTAACATTAAAGGTCTGAGTTTGATCTCATGCAAGGAAGTGTTATTTTATCTAGATAGAGTGAGTTTATAAGAAATAATTACTGACTTCCAAAATATTATTTCTAATTGAAATAGTCCACAGCTTGGCTACAATACTGTCCTTTCTGTAGCTTAAAGATCTAAACCAGTGTAGTGAATCCTGTCCTAGGTCTCCAGATGTTGTCATTTATATTACAGAGGACTGGCTCTATTGTGTAGACCACTAAGCTTGTTCTTGCACACTTCTGATTTATCTGCAATTTGTGTAGAATTTCTTATCCTTTTTTTCTTAGAATGTCTTAGTGTTTAAATAAATAATAGAAAAAATAAAGAAAGAAGGAAAAACAAGAGAGAGAGAATGATAAAAGAAAGAAAGCACGCCACCATGTATTTCATTAGATAGCAATATGTGTGGTCCAGTAGTTTAGATTGCAGATAGGCTACTGCATATTGTAGTTCTAGCCAACTTCCTGACTTGTTGAGAAGTATTCATAGTTCTAGCACATGCTTTACATCTGTAGTTATCCTAAAACACGCTGCTGTAATAGTTTATTGGGCAGAAATAACTTAGGATGTATAATAATACAGCCTTGCGGAATTCTCAGCACATAGAAGAAATAACTAATCTTTTAAAAGATCATTCTACCTCTTTAAAGACGGTGTGAATTTATCTCTGTTTTCAGAGATCATCAAGGAACAGAAATCTTTGCCTGTTTATAAGCAGGTCAAAGCTTGGAAAAGCTCTGAATGTCAGTATTGTTGTTTGCTTCCCAGAATATTTTTCTGGGGAGTTCTTTTATGGTCTGTTTCAAGTTATAATCTCATTATCACAGATTTATAGTAAGTATAGTTTAGGAGTTCATTGACTTTAATGTAGTGTTCAAAGCCAGTAAAACTCTTCCTTAGGTTGCTGCAGTAAAAAACAAACAACAGCATAAAATAAATGCCTGGTTTTCATATTTTAATAGCTTCTTATTTGAATTTCTGGTTTTAATAATTGAAATGTGATGTACTCTAAGAATAACATAAAATATTGATAGTGATGTTTGATTTTTTTACCACCTCTATATGACATGTTTATGGATGTAAAGGAGTTGTTTTTCTTAGTGTCTGTGGGAAAACAACAATGTGAGTGAGGCAGAGCCACTGTTAGTTTGTTTCATATTCTGAAATTAAAAGTTTGGAAAGTTGCACATGGCATAATATACAGAATAATAACAAATAGGGAATAGTAATGATGATGATGATGGTTGTTATTATTATTATTGAAATAAAGACTATCAGTCACAACCAAGCATAGACTGATGTCTACTCTGTCTTCAGGCAGTGGCCCTTTTGAAAGTCAATCCTTTTTCTCTCCAGCTCTCCATGCCTCCAGACCCTTCTTCCTCTACCACTGTTTTTTCTTGCTGAGCATAATGTTACAGGTATGGAATATGCATTTGGCCACCTGGGGTCATTTGGCTTAGCTGTGTTCCCTCTCAACTCCTTGGCCATCCCCACTCCACTTATTGGGGGCAGAGAAGGGGGAGAAATGAGAAAGGCTTGACACTGTGGAGGCACAGTTCAGCAACAGCCAAAGCACTGGTGTGTTATGAGCAGTTTTAGCCAAATCTCCACACTATCATACCAACTGCTATGCTAAAAGACAACCTTCATCCCAGTCAGTCCCAGTACCTGAACCTGACACTTAAGTACTGGCATAGTTCATTCGAGTCTATTTTTGCACTTGAATAAAATCAAATCACACCAAAAGGATAATCTGAGTTTTATTTGCCTTGAAAAGCTACACTTTATGGAGTTTATTTGGGAAATAAGAAGGAGCTTCCTCTGATGATTCTTTTTAATATTAATAACTTTTTATCCAAGTTGTGCTTGTTCTGAAAACCCTTGAATTTTTCTCTCTAACAGAATAGTTTTAACTCAATGAAAAAAAGAAATTCCTCTTAGTCCAATCCCTGTTTGAACTTGATGGGGGGTTATTGATGAAAAAAACATGCTGGGAAGTAATTCTTTAAATGGGGTCATCTTCGTTAAGCATGTCACAGTAGTACATCTGAATATTTTCTGTATTTTACTATTCAGCCTTATTTTATGTCAGTCATTACACACTTCAGGAAGTTATTGTCTGAAAGATTATTGTGTTTATCAAGGAACTGAAGTTGCAATCACCCTATTCCAGTTTAATAACACCTTTTGTGACTTAGGCTCCAGAATGCAGTGTCTGTCTTTTTGTGTTGAATCACTTAATTTTACTGAAGTTCAAGTACTTCCGTCTGTGCAGTCTGTCTGCATTCAATTTGTTAGATTCTGCTAAAAGGATATCTCTCTGCTGAAGGACTAAATAATGAGTATGTACTTAGAAAGGTCACTTAGAAAAATGAAAGCCCTTATGGACACAGTAGGCTCTATAATTACCTTGTTTCTGAGACTTGACAGTTTAATCTTGCTATACAAATTAACTTCCCACTGGTGAAAATAAACAGAGAAAATATGGTAAGTATCAAAACATAATGATATTGATTTTGTGCTTTAGGTTTCTGTCAGTAACATAAGAACAGTACCAGCATATAAAGTTACTGAAATTATTTTGAAAAATTAATTAATTAGTAGTTGTGAGGAATTATATAGCTTCAGTAATAAACACTTATGAGAACAGAAGTCTAGAAGAAAACTGACAGTACTGCCCTCAAAGCAGAGTTTTACCAGAGTACAATAAATAGGGAGTAAAGAGAATAATGACGTGAAAGCAAAATATTGAGTAGCTGCTGATTTAGGTATGTACCAACCTTGTGTGGAGTAAGCTGAGATTCAGGACGGTAAAAATGTCGCATATAAATGTAGAATTTTATCCTAAATTTACTTGCAAGATAGAGCAGATAGAAGCTTCATAGGCAACTTTAATTTTAAAATTTCTAGTTTTCTGAAAGCTTAAATTTACATTTTTGTACATTTTGTGTTCATTTTTCACTTCTTACTTCTCTCTCATTTGCCATTTTTATTGTAAATATGTTTTATGTGTGTCAGTTACAAACATTCCACAGAAGAAGGTGAAACAAAATATTGAGTTTGCCTTTTCAGTTAGGAAACATATTTATATTCAAATCAATAAATCAATAAAATATCTAAGTCTTGTTGACTATTTATTCACTGATGAAAACTACAGCATGCTTGTTGCATTTTCCCAGGTTATTCTTTACTATTAAAATTTTATATTCTATTACTATAGGATTGATCAAATTGAGACAATTTTTATTAATGAAGATTGCACATTCCACAACAAGCTCTAATTTTTTTATCCTATTTCCTTTTCAAAAACAGGCATCACTGTTTCATTGTTAGAAAACCTACAAATACCTGAATTTTCTATGGGGAAATAATTGTATAAATATTACTTGATTTAAGATAAATACTTTAACATATATCATCTCTTTCTTAAGAAACATTATTTGACAATTCAGCTGTAGCAGTTGAGGGCTGTTACCCAGCTGTTTACCCAGTAGGCAGAGGTTACTTCCTTCATGGTTCAGCCAGCAGAACAAAAGTGCTAATTCTCATTGTTCCAGTACACTAGAGTCAACAATGGCTTTGAAATATGTAATTAGAATTAGATTAAATGTGCTTATTTTGCACTTAGGTGGATCAAGTTAAATTCCATTGGCTGTACAGTGAAGAATTACTTTTCTGTCAGGAATATAGCGACAAGATTATTGGGATAAAAAAAATCTTGAATTTCTATTGCTGTACAAAATAATTTTGTCTCTTGAGTATCAAGCATGTTTCATTGGTTTTTTTTCCTGTAAGAGTGCAGTGAAGCCTTATTATGACACTTTTCTATGCTTAGATTTTATTGAACATTGAATTATGTGGTTTACTTGTTTCATCCAGACTTTTACAATGGCGCCTTTCCTATTTCTATTCTGATAAATAAACACAAACAATCAAAATTAGCATTTTCAAGTTGTTCATCAGCAACATGCTCTTAGTAGTCAGCAACATGGTCCTAGTAGTGATGAGCAACCACTAAAAACCATTGTCTTTCTTCCTACTTGATATTTTCCTATGTATTTAATGACTGGGAAAAGCAAAAACACTGGATTCAAGATATAACAATTAATAAACTGCTTCACCAAATCTTACATACATAGACAGAAAATCAGCTAGATTTTAATTGAGCAATTATAAAATTCAGGATGTATTTTCACCCTATACAGATGATGATTCACAGTTGCACCCTGGCATTAGGTGCAGCAAAGAAATGAAGTATTCAGGTCACCATGAGGTTGCACAGTTCAATACCTCAGCCCTAAGTGAAGTTCTGGCTATAAATGTGCCCATCTACCTCCTGATCAAGATCATGAGGAGAGCTGGGGATAGTGGGACAGCACTCATCATTTTTAGGGGTTAAGCCAACTACTGTCTTCTTTTTAGGTTGTTCTGGACAAGGTTATTTCCTAAAGTGAATATATATATATATTATTGATTGTAGGATGGAATGGGAAATTTGAGAGTCACTAAAAAAGGAATACGACTTGAAGGAATATCTGAATTTCTACTTCCACTATATGTGAAAGAAATCCATTCCCGAAAGGTAGGTATTTTTCATCTTTATTTCTTAATTTGCAGCTAATATAAATTGATCTCTTCAGTCGCAAACTACAAAGTTTAATTCTTACACCTCCTAGATTAACAGTCAGTAGAAGTTTGCTTTGAGAATATCTTAACAGTGAAAGCTTCCTTCATGTCAAAAAATGATCTTTTTTTCCCCTGAAACCTTGCTTACTTCTTAAAAGAAATGTATTATCCTAAAGAAAGGAGATTCAAAGCATGTATATTTTATACTTCAAATTACCTCAGCACTGGGAATGGAACATTCGACTCTTATTTGATGTAAAGTCCAGAAAAACAAGAGTGGTGATAAGTTCAAAATGCAGTGAAATAAGGAATGGTTTTGTTCTTTTAATCACTAGCTATCCTGATTTCTTTTCCTTTTTTTTTTTTTTAATTTTAATTTTTGTTTGGGTTTATTTTGCTCATTAGGTAGAGGAAATCATGCTATCCTCTATAATGTCTCTAGGATTTAATTTTTCAAAGCAAGACGTTTTAAATGTTATTTAAATGTAATTATCATATAGCATCAGGCTATTGCAGAGGAAAAAAAAAGCAAGAAATTTTGTACTATGAAATTCAGTGTAGGTCATTTTAACTCTTCTTTTTGATTCATTTATGCTGTTTATATTAATATTGTCAATGAATTAAAAAAGATATTGCAATGCTGGTAGAATCCTCTTTTTACCATAAGAGTGATTACTTATGATCAGGTTTAATGTTATGCTGGCTTTCAGTCTGAATTATTTGAAAAGAATTTTAATGTGCATACTGAAACATTTGACAGGAATCACAAGTATGTTGACCCTAAATTCCTTCATGGAAAATTTTGTCTGTTGAAATCTCTCTTCTATGTATATAAGAAAAGTCTTGAGTATATTCATAAATGAGATGACAGTTTTCAATTCCTCTTAATTAGTTCATTCTTGTGTTAATAAATCCTTGAGGCAGTCTCTTCTTACTCTTTTTCTGTAAAGCTAATATCTTTCAATATTTAATAGAGTAGCATTACTGTTCTATGTAATGAAAACTTTTATAATATTTAAGTAACCTTGCAGGGAGCATACTTTTCATTTAAGGCTGCAGAACATTACTCATGATGTGTACAATTTTCCCTTTTATTTTTTGTGAGTGGACAGTGTGCATTGTTGTTCCATGTCCTGTTACTGTACATGAGAGTAATGATTTGGAATATTTTCTTGCCCAGTGCTCCATATTGCAGAACACTGGTTCTGTTAAAAGAGAAGATGGAAATTTTTGTTTCAAGTGATAGTAATGAGACTTGACTAGGGTTCTAATTTCATTTAGCTGCTAACAAATCTCAAGAAAAAAAATGCACACAAATGCATTTTATGAATATTTAATGCATAGTTATTGTAAAGGAAAGGGATGCAGAATCTGGCAGATGCCTAACATAAGGTCCCACTAGTCCTGTGAGGCTCATGAAAAAACAACACTTGTGAGTAAATATTCTCAAGACAGCAGAAAACAGAATTGATCATTAACTGGACAAAATAATTCAAGTAAAATATTTTTGGAATTCCAGGTCTACTTAGATGTATTAACTTTAAGGCATCTGTCACCTATACAAAAAGGTGGTATTTACATCAGCTTTTTTCTCATCTTGCAGCTCTTTTGAGCTAGGTTCACTTTCCAGTCTTACGCCAACTTGCTCAGTAGTTGTGCTGAAGTTCAGTAACTTCTGTATGCAAATGGGAGCGCCACAAGGGAATGATGAAAAAAAACCTTCTGTTTCTGTATCCAGCTTATCAGTAGGGTTTTGTAATGTCTCTACAGGGTATTTCTACAGCTGTATGGCATCTACATGTGACATGAGCTGTTTTGGCACTTATAAAACTGACCACAGCTCTGTTAAAATCTAAAAGTAAGCTAGGATTTCTGCGCTCTTGTCACAGTCAATAGTGACAGCAGATTCTGAGGAGCTATCCTGCTCACTGGCTATTAGTGTTTACTCTGGGTGATACAGACAGGAATGCTTTTGTCTGCCTTTTCCATGGAAGTAATGATGATTTAGGTTTAGGTATAGTGGAGTTAAAATATTCTGTGAAATCAACAACTTATTGCTTATTTTCTAGAAGGAGAGTTAGCTCTTTAAGCCTACATTCATTCCCCTACAAAAGAACACAACCATTAAAGTGACATTGTTTGATTAACTCCTGAGACGACTTGTAACATATTCAGTACTAACTCTGCAGGACTGGTTTATTCCATCTGCACTGCAGAACGCGGTTTGTGGAATGGCCTCTGAGGGACCTCCATGGAGGCTCTCAGCTCAGGAGGTCAGACCTCCACTGTCCTCCCACTGCAGCACAGAGCAGTGAGGTGGGAAGGCCAGTGTTGGTACCAGCAGTGCTGTGCTACGGCTAAGGGGCATGACTGGAATTCTCGCACGTTTGCTGGCGCCATTTTTAATAAGTTTGATCTGAAAGTGATAAAAATGTTCATTGAGAGGGCAGCATTCACCTCTGATTCTGATAGTGAATTACTGCTGATAAGAGTGCCCAGCAGTCTGTTGAGTAGGTAGGCAGAGCCGAGCTCTCTGCTGCTGCAATTTAGTGTGTGTGACTAGACTTGCCAGTGTAAAGCTCACATATGCCTATTGATGACCACTTGCCTGCTGCATAACTGGATGCCCAAGTAAGATAATTTATGCAGTGTTACATGCAGATCTTTAATTGCCTTTATCAGGAGAATGGTATTGAACTTTGTATATAGGTTGAAATACTGCTTTTTATCTTATGATTGCTTCATTGAAACCCTGAATATTCAAAGTAAATTCTAAAATACTTAGATTTAAGTTCAGTTGGAAAACAATTGTATGTGATTTCTTGAAAACAAAAGGAAACTTCTTGTGGCTTTTACTTCTGACAGTATAAAATTTTCTTTCCAAAGGTAGTGAAAAAGCCAGGTCTTGACTAAAATGAATATTTTCTTTTGTGTAGAAGTTGTGTTAATGAGAAGGCTACTCAAAGTGGGCTGTTTCTTTTTCCCTGCTCCTTGTGCTTGGCCCTTTTTACCATACCTGGTTAGTGGTGTCTGCAGAACAATGGGTTCCTACCCTCAGTTCTCTGTTTACACAGAAAAGAAACTTCTGTATTTTCATCAAATGCCTTCACTGCATGTCAGAATTTAAAATGATGCCTCAGACCCTGAGCAGATAAAGGCTCATTTGCTCCTGAATTCCCAAAACCAAGGCATGTGTACACCATGATATAAATCTCTCAGAGAATTACATTTTTTCTATGAATGGTCTAGCTGTATACTTTTGATTAAATTGTTGGCCTGAAACCAGTAAGTTTCATCCATTCTCCATATTTATATCATTTGCAAAGTTCATTCTTTGTAGTGTATGATTAATGAGATGTATAAAATCAAATAACACAAAATGCAACATCCTGAATTATTTCAATATTTCAGTTCTTCTGAATTAAATTATCTTATTATCATGCTACTGCATCCATACTACTGCACTTTTGAATGGAAACAATCAAGGTACCATTTTATTAGCTTGTCATACAACAATAAAAGTGGTTCATGGTGTTTTCTTTAGAATGTATTCCTGGGTTTATTAATCTTTTTCATTTCCACAAACAGTTCTTAAGGGGTGAAAAAAAATCCAGGCTCTCTTTGTTAAATTGTTTCCATTGCATAAAAAAAAGTAACCCATTGTCCCTTAATGCAGAGGTTATTACTCTGTGGGGGTTTTTTGCAATTAATAAGGTTAAAACTGTATTCTCTGAAATTAGCATGTGTTTTCCAGAGATATCGTTAGAGAACACAGAATTTAATAACTGAGTTTAAAGTCTTTGGGAAAATGTCAAGATAACAAGAAATAGTGAATATACATGAACTTCTTACTGAACATGGGAAATTGAAAACTTTGTGTATATCTCATGTTTTAAAAGATCTGACTTTGTATTAATTAAGTAAATGTAGGTGGGGTTCAAAGCAGAATTTCTTTCAGATATTTTTTCCTAAGATTTTTACTCAAGAGACTGAATATCCTTGTAAGTATTTAGGAAACTTTATTTTACATTGTTTTATTTCCAAACCTGGATCAATCTTCATGAAAGCAAATCTAGAATATATTTCTTTCATCACTGTTTCTCTGAGCATATGTAATCATCAGAACAGAATTACCCTTTGCTAATCTCAGCTAAATCATTGCATATATTTAGGTTTATGTTTGGTCCTTAGGTGCCTTTGTGACAATGTCAAATTCTTTATCTGGGGCAATGTCTTTGTTGAGCTTCTCTCTCTGGTTGAATAATAAGGATGCAGCATAGGAGATCAAATAGAAAGCCTTTATGAAGTTGAGGAACAACATACACTCTTGTACATTGAGACAGGCTTCTCTTTTTGCAAGACCACAAGTTAGTGTCCCTTGCATTTACTAACCCCATGCTCATTTTGACCCAAGTGCATTTTTTCATATCTGCATTGTAATAATTTTCAGGAGCCTCTCCCACATAATCTTGCTAGGAACTGATGTGAGACTGACTGGGCTTTAGTTTCCAAAGTCTTCCCTCCTTTCAAGATGCTCATACTCTCTTGCAAGCGCCTGCCGGGACAGAGTTTTGTTGATTTTGCGATTGAGTAGGAGGAGCATATTTCCCCACATTCCACTTAGACATGTTCACCCAAAATTTCACGGCCGGATTTGCTATGTCTACTCTCTTTTCTGCTCTGTGAGATACCACTTTGCCATGCAGTCAAAACTAGTTCATGCACTCCTACCACTACTAAGGTGTATAGATATCAGAGAAACTCCGTTTAGGATGTCATTGCCCACTTTTTTGTAATATCAAAAAAATCACAGAGGTACTCAAAGAATCTGCTACTGTTATTGCACAGGATGAAACGCAATACTTTCTGTAGCTACATGTCACAGTCCACCCAGATAAAACTTGAAATGGTTCCCAGTTAATTTTTCTGATACATGATCTTCCAGCCTTGCCCTTTGGGACCACTCACTTGTCACTAAGGATAAATTCACTATTATGGCATTGTCCTGGTTTCCAGAACTAGGACACTCATAAAGAACTCCTTAAGTCATTTTTGGCTCTCAACACAATGTCATTCCAGTAGTGTCACTTTTATTGGTATGAACAAGATATAAGGTTTTCTTAATCACAAGCTTTGCCAAAGGACAAGTCACTCCTATATTTGTTGGTAGTCTCTGGAGGGACGACCACTCTGAAATTGATTTGGCTGTGCTCTCTCTTTGCTGACAGCTGATAAGAACTTCCATGATTCATGATTTTATTCTTGATTTGCTATGCTTCAATGGAATCTGTCTGGGGATCATTCAGTCGAACAACTTTATCTTTTGAACATCGCTTTTTCATGTCAGTCTCTATTCCTGTTATTATTAGTGAGACTTGTTGCTCAGTTAAGGAGGACCTCTGCTTTTACACTGAAAAATCAGAGTAAATATTACCCAAGCCTTTTTCTTTGGTTGATTATGGTTCATGAATCAAGACATGAGAGGCCTATATCCACCCAATTTTATACCAGCCTGAGACTGAATTTTATTTGGGAACACTCCTTCAGATGGATGTGGGAAAGTTATTCAAGTTGGAACTGTTTTTCTGGGGGTCGGTTGTTGTATTTGGCCTCAATTGCATTTTCAGTTTTCTAAGTACTTCCTTCATGTAATACATCTGTGTTCTACTGGGGAAAATTTCAATGAAACCAAGAGACATGTCAGTTTGATGGTCATAATGTTTTGTACCTGATTCTCATTTAGAGTGTATTTAGACTGAGCTGTTTTAACTGTATGGGCATCTTACCCTGAGGAATGACCTTTTATCTCCTGAACAACTTTGAAAAAATTTAGTTGCAGTTTACACAAGCTAAGCAATTAAAGAAATACTACCTGCTTAAAGAAAGTTACTAATATTTCCATAGAAATTTTGATCTAACGCAATAAAGTAAAAGCAGATTATTTGCAAGTGACTTGAAAAGTGGAAAAAGCTCTGTCTTTATCTCTTAGTGCATGAATTTGCTTATATTTCTTTTTGGAGAACATTTATCCTTTGCATTACATTTTATAATCTTGAGAAACACCTTAGGTTTTGTTCCTCTGTGTAAACCTTAGGACTATGGGTGCACAGGTAAAACTAAGAGGCAAAAATGTGAGTCATTGTGACAGAAAAATATCCATAGAAGACATGAAGCAAAAACATTATTCATTAACATAATTTTGTCTCCCCAAAATATTGATAGTTTTTTTAGTTCTGGATTGAGGGCTGCTGAGATAATTTTATATGTATTTCTTACAAGTTTGTCAGTGCAATATCCTCACTCTTAGGCCTTCGGTAGGCAAAAGACATATTTTCACAAAAAACATTGTAAACAAGTGTGTCTTAGGAGATACTTCATATCCAAAGACTTAGTGTATTAAAACCTAAGAATATTCATGTAATAAAATTATAAGTCTAATGATGTTGGAAGTTGTCAGAATCGATTTCTGAAGGGAGAATCACGCCTGCCAAAGCTGATTGGCTTCTACAACAAAGGGTCTCAGCAAGATTGCTTATGAGATATAACTAGGAGGATGAGTGTACAAACAAGTAATTTTTAGAAGTAAAAGGGAACAAGAAAAATAATGAAGGCATTGCAGTTTTAACTGTTCTACAGTTTAATTATTCCCAACTCATTAGTAATAACACTCTTTTTTCTTTTCCTGTTTCACATCAGATGAATCTCAAAAGTATTGAGGGTAATGATCAAATCACAACTTCAAAGATAACACTTTCAAAATAAATATAAGAAAGACTCTCAATGCATTTATTCTGAAACAGAAACTGATGTCCTAAAATTTGAATGTGTAAATTCCAGAAATACAAGTTAACTTACAAAATAAATTTTACCCATTATAGATAGACATTTTTTTGTCTTGAGATAAAACAGAATTTTCACAATCTTCTTTTACTTGGTCAGTTTTGCTTTCAGAATATTTTTTGTTTTGCATGATGTGTCCTTTAAAAACTTTAGTAATGAAATAATATAAAGTAGTCAAATCATTCATAATCTAGAAATATAAATATCAATAAAATTCCCCAAACCTATAGATTGCTTGTTACAGATCAGGGGTGAGAGGCTCTGAAACTTTATTGGTTTTGATGACATCTGTGACAAAGTCATAAAAGCTTACTCCCAGAGTTTCATGAGACAATTTAGAAAAAATAATTGTTCTGCCTATTTATGTAATTTGTCAGGACTGCATTGTGTTAGAACCAGGATTGTTGGGTGGAGGTTTTGTTTTGTTTTTTGTTTTTTTCCTGTTAGTATTCTCAGAATTTCTCTACTCTATCAGGAAGAATAAAAGTCCCTGAGCAAAGAAAGAAAATTGCCTTCTAACTGTTTAAAAATACTCTACATTTTGGGATATTGCGCACAAAATTGTGTCTGACATCAGAAAATTAATGAAAATTTCAAAGTTTATGGTTAAGAAAATAAGAATTAATCTCATCTCGACTAACTGGAATGGAATTCAAAAGATAAGTTATGGAATAATTATCATGACAGTGTTTTATTAGGACACCATTGCTCTCTTAAAGGAAGAATTGCTTGTTCCTTCACAGCTTCTGATAGCCACTCCAAGCAATATAATGATTTCATTCAAAATATTGTCCCTCTCCCATCTGAAATGAGCTTTGTATTTTCTTGCGCTTTTTTGTATGAAGACATATATATGACCTGCTTGGTCAGTCTTAAGAGCTGGAGTATTTTATTCTAGATAGCAAGCATGATTTTTGGTTATGTACTTTACAGCATTTGTTGTCCTAATAAATATGTCATGTTATAACCTCTACTTTCAGGAACAAATTATCTCCAACAATGAAATTTTCTGCTTTGAAAATGTTTTTACAGAGTGATTTTTGGCTATTTTTTTTAAGCATTTCCTGAAGGAGTTCCCTGTCCATCTGCTGTTGTGACTTAAACTTCCATCTTTTTATATAGTTCTGAAATCCCTCCTTCAGTGACTAAAACTTAATGGGTTTTTGTACAGTCAGATCAATTTCTCAGGAATCTGCTGAACTTCCATCAGTTTTAAGAAGCAATATGTCCACAGCATGACATGTATTGGGGAAGTATTAAGTTAAAATATGGTAAAGAAAGTAAAGAGATGCAAAAAGTGCTGCAAGTATTTTATTGAAATAGTACAATTTACTAAATAATTTTAGAGTTTAAAAATTCTTTTTCTCGTTCCCTTTTAAAGCAATGCAAGTAATAAATGTTACTTTTTCTTTCTCTCTTGTTTTTTTTTGTGCTTATAGATATTCAATAGCTAGTTAATTCAATTCATCTCTAAAAATAGGCAAGCAGAACAATCATACTGTTTAGATGTAAAATAAGTTCCACGTTTCATCATCTTATGGATTATATTCTTGAGTCTTTGCTAATATTGTTACTCCAAAGCAGCTGGAAATTTTTTATTTGAGGTAATTAAATGAAAGCATTGATTATACCATAACAAGGACTGTGTTTTGACACTGGCCTCCATCCAAAAGTGCTAACATTAGTTGAAAGCCTTTTTGACTTGAAGAGCCTCCTCGGGAAATAATTGCACAAAACCAAACAATTTATATTCTTTTCATTACCAAGTGTAAGATGAGTGACTTCCTTTAATCTCAAGTTATTATGATATATTAAAATTTCAAATAAAAGAATTATCTAACTTCTCATCTTTAACAAGTTACATGAAGTTAATTTTAAAAACTCACTTTCGATTAGACTCTGCTAATTCACTGAATTGTGATATTTTTTAAAAAGTCTTAGAATTAAATTTCAAAAAAAAATTTAAGGTAGTAACTATGTGTGTAGGTTTTTCAAGGCTAAATCTCCACACTAGGCAAAGACCTCGCATTAAAGAAGATAAGACTTAAAACAGCAACTAGTTCATTTCTGTGTGGTGTATTATTTTTATCTCTTAGTCACAAAGTAAAGGAAATTTTTTGTTTGTTTTTGGGTTTTTTGTTGCTGTTGTTAGAAATACAGTAGGAAAGAAACACTAGCAAGAGCTTCAAACTGTAGATGGTGAAATACATCCAAAGAAAACTCACAAGTAGAAATCTTATCATGGAAGCAGCTGAACAAATTAGCATCCTATACTAGAATTGGTAATTATGGCTTCAGCATTATGACTGTAGAATAACAGCTGGAGATTTACAGTAAAGTTGGCTCTTGGGCTTCAGCCAAAGGCTCATTTGTATCTTTTGCTGAATTTAAATCAGTTGTTCTGCAAAGGAAGTCACTGTAGTTCACAAAATTTGTTAATCTAGAGTGGCAATCTGTCATGCACAATTCTACAACAGCTACTACAGTATAGACGCTTGCTGAAGTCTTTGCAAGTGGTAATTGCAGTAGGTGGTTGAAGGTTGATGCTGAATTTTCTTTTGGTCTGAAGTAGAAATTATTTTTAAAAATACAAAGTTATACACAATTCTGATTAGTAAAAGTGAAGTCTGTATTGAGACTAAACTTGGCACTCTAGTGGTAATTTAGATAAAAGAAGCTTCTTACTAGAAAGGAAAATTAAAGTTTACAGAAAACTGAAGAATACAGAATGGCTAGTTTGTTTCTTTTTTCTTTAGCTAGACCAGTATATAAATTACAAGGTTTGGACAAAGTTTACTTTTGCCTCTGAGTTTCTCCACTGGCATCCACCAGACTGGAATCTTCCAATAGATCTGTGGTCTCTCTTTCTGAGAATAGTACAAAATCCCAGAAGGAAAGTACACCATACTTGTGTTGTAATTTTGATAAAGTATAAGCATTTTGAAATGTCAATTAACTCTCCTGACAAGCTGAGCCAAAACACTGTCACAGAAAATGCAGAAAGCAGATTGGCTTTTTGCAGGAGAAACTACTTTATATTCTACAATCAATAAATTAGTTTTTAAAATGTTGTAGTAAAAATATTATTATGACTATTTAGATCAGGATGCTACTGAATGTTCTTTTAAGATGCAGCTGCTGCTTCTCTTATAAAATATTCTCTACTAGGATGCAGGATTATTTTGAAAGTGTGGATCACATTGAATGATATACTAATTTTGGAGTAACTCCACTGGTTGTTCAACATGAATAAGGACAATATAATTTTGTTATTCGAGAAATGAGGAAAATTATACATTAGCATAACAATTTATGGGACTCATACTGCTCAGATAAGGTGTTGGGATTACCTTAAAGCAGTCAGTGAAAGAATCAAGAATGAAGTGGTCTCTCTTTACCTTTTATAAATTAATACTTGGAGAAAAGTTTATAGAAAAAGAACAGGAATGTTGTGGCAAGGGAAGGGAATCATCTGTTTACTTGATTGTGGTGCTTACTCTTCCTTTAGTTTATGAGACAGGGCAAAGGATAATGGCTTTAAACAGCAAAAGGGTGATTTAGATCATACATTAGAAAGAAATTCTTTACTGTGAGGGTGGTGAGGCACTGGAACAGGTTGCCCAGAGAAGCTGTAGAATGCCCCAGCCCTGGAAGTGTTCAGGGGCAGGCTGGATGAGGCTTTGAGCAGCCTGGGAAAGTGGACCGTGTTCCTGTCCATGGGAATTGGAAACCAGCTATTTGATGATTCTTTTATTTTTATTTCCTCAATCATTTTTTTCTCCTGTTGGATGAAAAACAATATCTTGAGGTGGTTCTAAAGTTGTCACACAAAAAACCACTGAAATTATTAGCTGAAATATTGTCAGTAGTCTATGCAAGGAGTCAGGGTTATATTCTCCCAGTTGAAGACCACATTTTTCTTAACTCCATATTTTGCTCTTTGCATTTTAAAGGATTTATCAATTTCTCTTTGGAGTCAGAAGAACTTTAAAAACATGGTTTAAAACTAAAAATAGAATTGGTGTTAGAATTTATTTATAGAATTTATTTAGGGCCATTCTGCACCTTTCTAAGGTTTGCAGGTGTTTATTGGTCTGAGTTTTTATCTGTGGATCTCAGCAATTAAATGTAATTGCCAATCAAAATATTGGAAGAAACATCTGATGAGCATGGCACAGATGCTTTATGTGTGATTCCAGTAGTATAAATCAGTATTTATGAGGCACTCTATAAAGAAAATTGTTGCATGTGTGTATTTTTGTAAGAATAACAAGCAAAAATCTCGTTTTGACCTTGAGTTTGGCATTCAGAAGATGGTGTCTATGTACATCCATATTATTTAATCTCTCCACTCAGTTCCCAGTTCAGGAACTATGTATTTCACACAATCTCAGTGCAACAGGTGGGCACCAATTAACCCTTTATCCCCCAGGTATCTCAGTTCCTACATAGGAACCACCTAAGCACAAAAAGATTACAGTTCAGTTGAGCTGACATTACAAGGTGTGCTGCCTAATGCAAACGGATTTACAGATGCAACCAAAATGATGTTACCTTCTTGCTTAATTCCCTTCTATTGAATAAACCAAGTTCAGTCTTGAAACGCAAGCAAGTAGAGTAAATAAACATAATTTAAACCTTAATTGTGCATACTAGAATCTAACAGGAGCCTCAGCTTTAGGCTGAAATGACAACCCAGCCCTGGCAAAAGAATTCAAAGATCTTCAGTTCTCCTAGCACAGTAATGAAATCTTTTATGAGGTACATAGAGACACCTGCTTCACACCATCTGAGATTTTCTATGCGAATTTCAGTGTGAGTTGAGGAGACACATTTAATTGCATGTGTGGGTCAATTTCCAAGTCATTTACAAAATTTTGTTGTTCAATTACTAGCCCTTAAAATAAACTACTCTTGGATCAAAAAATTAAAAATATTAAGACTAGGAGTGTTTCCCTAAAGTAAAGCCCACAGACATTTTTAATGGTTATTTTGGTGTTCTGCAGATTTTTTGATTTTGATAGTTTTTGAGTAGTAATTTCATAATAATTTTAAAATTTAAAAGTTCCCTAAAATTTTATTTATTTATTCAGTTTGGTTTTTTTACAGACCAGTTTAACATTTGTTTTTGAAGACAAATTGCAGGTGAAGGACTTACTTTCCAATGGCTGAGCATAGTCCCTCATCTTGCAGTCCTTTTCAAATGAGATTCTAGCTCTCTAAAACAGAATCTTCTCTGATGCATATCATAATATTTAGCATTTCAGTTTTCATCAAAAGAGCACTTCTGTAATGCCTGTCCTAATCCTTTCCAAATACTGTCGTTTGGTATGTGTTATGGCTTGGTCCTGCAGCATGCAAACTGGATTTCTTTCTGCAAAGCTAAGCTGGAATATGCAGAAGTGTAAAACACAAATAATATTAATGCTATTTCCTAATGCTATGTCCTCAACACAGCAAGTTTCATTGTAAAAATCCGTTGTAATTGGATCACACTGCTGTATGTATAACCAATTTCTCACTTCTGTTCATCAACCTATGCACTTTCTTTTGCTTCCCTTCCTTAAAATAAAACCAAGGGCCCTGCTCTTTTGTCAGCCTGCCTGGGGGTTTAAGCAGAAGGCTTAATTAGTGTCTTCAGCTGTGATCTGGAAAATTCACTCTCTCACAGACAATTTGGATAGATTCCTATGATTCAAATACAGTAAAACTGAGAAATCTCTAAAGGATGAAAGTTCCAACTCAGAAATGTAACTGAGAGATCATTATTCTGAGAATGAACAAAACTCCTTTTTTATTTTTTTATTTTTGACCTTTAGAAGCTCATTAGTTTCTTAAATATCTTCATAAGACCTTGAATATCCAGTCTTCTTGCTTGTGATCCTATTGGGCTTTCCCCTACAAATAAGAAACTATTTTAATGTAATTTTAGCGGGCAGGGAATCTTTATAGAATTAAAATCCACATTTCTCTGTGCACATGCATAGAGTTTTCAAAAATTTCACAAGTACCTTTGCATTTCATCTTTTCCTTGCTAAAAGATTTAATCTTTTTTTATCTATATTTTTTTTCAGTCACTTTTGAGTCTTAAGTATCTAGTGTACATTTAGGAAATGTGTTTAAATATTTATTTTACAAATTGTTGTAGTGTCTTAGGATCACAGTGCCTTGAGAATTTGCTGTATGTGCTTACTTGCATGTTTATTAGGCCTCTAGCTTTATTTAGTCTTCTTTCTGTATCTTGGAATAAAAAATATAAAACATGTGTCATTAAAAATCAAATCATTATTGTAGAAATCTGGAAAACTGAACAATCTGCTTCACTTTTTATATGTTTTGGTTTTCCACTTCTTTAACACAAGAATGAAGGGTAAAGTTGGTAAGACTCTCTAACAGCAAATAAATTAACCTTTTTTAGACTGACATAAGCCTTTAAAGATAAAAGATATCTATGAAAAATGTCTTGCCCTCCAGTGCCTTCAGGTTTCATACTGTTTTTGAGACTAGAAGGCATCATTTCCAGACAATCCATGAATGCTTAGAATTTAATTTTATTACCTTTATGTCATTTGTGGTTTGTGTGATGATGGAGTACAAAGGTTAGGAGAAGCAGAACTAGATCCATATTTATTTCTAAAGGTCCATTGCTCTCTCCAGCATTTCAGACAATGTGGTTTCTGGACCTCAATTTCTTGTCTCCAAAACAGGGCTAACAGCACATCCCTCTCTCACAGAAGGTCATCAGCTACATACTTTAAATTATTGTGTGTGCTGTTAGACAACATAAACAAATAACACCAGGCAATGGGGGATATTAATATAAAATACAGAAGTATTACTGATTCTCATTTGTGTGGATTATTGTATATCAAGCATACTGATATCACCCATTTATTTTCAGTGCCCTCTGTTATTAGTACAAATATTATTTGTTTCCTGTCTTGAAGATGAGGCTTGTAGGCATCATCCTAAGCTCATTCTTCTCTTATAATTTATTTACTTTGTGTTTTTAGACTGATGAGCTATAAATTGCTCATGAGATGTAATGGGTTTTGTAATCAGAAGCTGTAAAGAGCAGAGCCTGGCATTATTTCATTGCTTTGCTAAACAGTTTTACTAATGAGGCTACTAATACAATGTCCCCATTGAAAGATGAAACTCATGATGATATTTCTCCTGATTGGGAAGAAGGATAAGCAGTTCTATTGCAAATTGTTTCTAGCAAATATCTTCATCCTTTGAGATGTTTTGCGGGCAGGACCACTAGCTCTAGAAATATGAAAGTAAGCAGTAGCTCTGTCAAAGATGGAAAACAAGGAAAGATTTTATTCATCTTTCTTGTCTCAAATAATTCCTTCCAAAATAATGCAAGTAAGCTCTGACTCTCGTCAAA
Source organism: Turdus rufiventris (assembly GCA_013186435.1). Classification (NCBI taxonomy): domain Eukaryota; kingdom Metazoa; phylum Chordata; class Aves; order Passeriformes; family Turdidae; genus Turdus; species Turdus rufiventris. The sequence continues at coordinate 1,797,218 of PYHW01010620.1, read as the reverse complement.
TGTATTTATAGCCTTATAATATCATATTTGTTACAAAAACGCACTAGGAGTGCAGCATCACATCCTATGATACTTTCACAGGACTTGCTTTTTTCCTTGGAAAAGAGAATAAAGTTTGATGATAAAAGCAAGTATGCAAAGTGTGTTCTGAGGAATGAAGTTGTTGCTGACTTTCTGGAGCCAGGCACGATGACTTGCCTTCCTCTCTCTACAAAAAGTTTGGGTTACTTTTGGTTGTTCTTTCCTCTATCCTTCATGAGTATTAATCGTTATCCTCTACAAAAAATAAATCTAAATATTTCTGATTCTCTTGTTCATGTTTGCAAAAGTGGGAGAAAGAGGTCCTTATCACAGACGTTGAGTTGTACAAATCAATATTAAAGTCTCTGACCTTGCTCAAGGTGACTTAAGATAGGATTGTGGTCTCCAAGGTGATGTTTTTGGTTTTTTTTTCCCCCCTGGTTTTAATTTTTTTTAAAATTCCATTTCCAAAACCTATCTTGTTTTATGTAACAATTCACAACTACTCTGACTCCAGGCACCTCTTGAATTTCTGGAATAAGTGAGGAAGTCCTACCTGGTTCTCATGCTTTTAAAGCATAGCAAGAAATGAAAAGAACTTTCCCAACCAATTTAGGTGGCTAAGAAATAATGATTACAGAGTGTTGGAACTTTGACTGGCTTGCCTGGCAGTGGATGCATGGTGTGATGTTGAGGAAAAAACTCCGTACAATGAAAAAGATTTTCAATTTTATTTTGCGTTTCGTAATTGTTGACTAATATTGCTTTGTGATGTAGTTTCAGGTCTTGGTATGAAAGATAAAGAAGTGTGTTAAATGAGTTAGTATCTTTCCTCTCATCTTCAGAGGAATATGGAGTGGAGAATGCACCACAACTATCAGAATTTTTTAAGTGATGGAAATTTTTCATGTTTTTTGAAAATGCTCCGATGTTCCATGCAGGTATGCATATTGTTCCTTAGCCAGAAGAGAAGGTAGGGTCTGAGAAATTTTCTTGTCCCATTCTTCTTCTCAGCAAAAAGCATCATTTATTGGCATGCTGGCCAACGTGACTGAAATAATACCTGTGTCATTTCCATCAGATACAATGTTGGACACAAAATTTCCAATATAATTTGTATTTTAAATTTTGAAGACTCATTCCATGCCAGAAGTATAAGTCTGATTCCTCAGAGTATATGCAGTGTAAGTGAAGTGAAATTATTAATCTAAATTTATTTATTCATTTGTGCGTTACTTTTGTGGTCCAAGTTAGGAAGCCAAGTGGTTACTTCACAGATTTTCCATAGGGTTAATATGATGAGATATTCAATTATTATATGTGTGTTGTTTTATCCATGAAAAATAATTACCAGTGCCATATGTCACATCTCTTTCAACAACCACAGTACTGAAAGGCCATTTCTCACAAGTCAGGTATCTCTCACTCCTACTATCCTCTTGCATAAATTTTATCTTTTCAGAAGCTCCTGCCTTTACAATCTTAGAGGAAGTTCTAGTAATTGTTCATGTCTCCCTTACCTCCCCTATTAGGACACACTGAAAAGGCAATTAAAAGAAAAGGAAATCATATGCCAACCTTGAGATATTAGTTTTACACCAGCTGAGAGCCATTAATTGAATTGAAATAGCCCAGCAAATGGACTTAATTTGAATAGCAATGACTTAGAAAATGTGTACCAAGCCTGAGGTGTTACTGTCAGTGGGGCAGATAAGTACATTGAAAATCTTGTCTTTATGTCTTTATGTCTTGCTTTTTTTCTAATTTGACTGAAATAACTAATCATGCTTTTATTAAAATTTCTGGGAGCTTGATTTGACTTGAACAAAATAAGGTTTCAGGTTAAATACATAAAGTGAAAGTATTTCAGTATTGTTCAGTCTCAATACAAATCCTGACAGATGTAAATGCTATTGTTTTAAGACTTCAGAGTCATACATTTATTGCTACCAAGGGTTTCATTTTGCTAGCAAGATCAGCTTAATTTTCCAACTTGTAAGAACTTGCAGAAGTTGTGACTATTCATGCCCAAAAAGAAAGGAATTAGAAAAGATTATTTCCAGTTTATCTTCAAAGTATTTGATTTTTATTCAATCATATCTGGTTTGAAGTTTGAAATGAAAAAGAGAAAAATACTGAAAAAAACCCAAACCAAAAACCAAACCACTCTTGTACTCAAGAAGAATTAGTGGAGGCCTTTTTTTTTTTTTTTTTTTTTTTTTTTTTTTTTTTTTTTTNTTTTGTTTATTCGGTGTATTTTGGTTTTGGAAGTAAAGGCATTTGCTTTTTTACATTTACTTTTTGGAAGAAAAGGCATTCATTTTTTTGCATTTGCTAACTCATTTCTCTTTGATTTTACGATAAGGAAGCCTTTGTGGAGGACAAAAGAAATAATGAATATGACTCAGGTTTTAGCCAAAATGCAAATACTGAAAATAACTACTAAAATTTTGATCTAACTCCATAGTAGATCAGGGTTGTTTCTTCATTTCAATTTATGAATAAAAATTGAAAATTTTCTGTAAATGTAACACTAGATTAAATTAATTTTTAAACTAATTAGTTTTAAATTAAATAAATTACTTTTTAAAACCTTTTTCAGACTTAAAATATCAGATGGGAGATACCAAAAAAATAGCAATTACCATTTTATTTTATCCTAGTAAGTGATTTGTTGTTCTAGTTTTGTTTCTCTGGAATTGTCCAGAGAACCTCAAGAATGAATCACAGAAATGTGTGTGATGTTTATTATGCTCCTTCAGCCTTCCCAGTTTCTGCCACTTAAACACTGATTCAGACCTTGCAACATGAAGATTTAGGTAGCTTGTTTCCTTCTTTTCTTGCAGCCATATCTATTGTAGCAGCAGGTGTTCTGCTTCTTTGTGATAATCTCTAATCCTTTCTTAAACTATGTAGTCCGCTGTGTAGTCCTATTAAGTCTCTTATGTAAATTGTTTGTTTTATAAAACCCCTCCCCAAAAAACAACTTGAAACATTCTTCCCACCCACCTCCACACACATGTTCTCCTCCCACCCCCTGCCCCACCAAAAAAACCCCAAACCACAACAACTTCATAGTTTTAAATCTGTTGAGCTTGTGCTTACTTAGCAATCTCATGTTAGCATGTTAGAACAGAAGGGAAAGAGAAGCCCTACATTTCTTTATACGTTTTGTGTATTTTATATCTCAACATATCTAGCATTTCAGACCCTGTTACATTTCCTCACTCTTCTTGATATCAGTTTTGGTTCCAGGCTTTTTGCCTCTTTCCTTTCTTATATTTAAAAACCACAGATTTCTCAGAAAGAATAAAAGTCCATATGAAGATCTATTGCAGATTCCCCACTGGAAATGTATTTGCGTCAAATGCCAGTGTAAGCATTTTTGCAAACACAGGGTTTATGTAATATGGCTTGGATTTCATGTTATAAGAGCAGGATATGTTTAAATAAGGACAATGCATTTTTGTTATTCTAGTTCTAAAATATATTTTTGAAAAATATCTGTAAGAGACAATCCTGCATTTTATATCTCCACTGAAAATATATAGTAGGTGCAAATGTGCTGGACCTATCTTAGCACATCACTGATTTTGATAATAGCCTGTAAAGATCGGGTCTTTCAGTTCTCATTTAGAGAGACACTTATTTACTCAATTTTCCTGTTTAAATTTCCTGCCAGGACTAATTTGGCATGGTTTTATACAAGGACTTTTACTTCAGAAATGTCTCTCTATCTATACCATAATGAAATTTATGCAAAAAATTACATAGCAGTTTTCCTTAATGTGTAGAAGTTCCCATGCCTCTGGATGATCGTTTACAGAAGTTTCCTTTGGTACATCTTGGCTATGCAATTAGTGAGAGCAGTAATGGATTTCCTCAGTCAATGTGTAAAACTACTGGATTTGAAGCAAGACTGAAGCCTGTAGAAAGAAAGGGACTAAGGAAAAAAGGTATTTTGAAAAATATGGCAAAAAATTGATTTACACTTCATTTCAGGCTCACTGTTTCCTTGTTCTTGAGAGAGCAATAACTTCTTAATATTTGCTGGTGACAAAATATGAGTATTAGTTATCTCAGAGGAGTCTTTGGTAAATAAATAAACTTCTCCAGGAAGAATCAGATATAGCATTAAGGTACAGATTTACAAACCACAAGCTTTATAACAAATGGTTGTGACTGTAAACTAATACTTTTATTAGTAGTTAATTTATTAGCAATAATAAATACCATACACCTGTAAATTGACTTAGATGACAGCATGATTATATAAATGATAAAATTTTGAAATATCAAGCTGTTGTATTCTTCAGAAAAGGAGAATTAAGGGCTTTTCTACCCTACAATGTTTTTAAATAATACACATGCCCAATAAGATGATAATTTCTGTGAAGCTTATGAAGTTTAAGAACAACCTGAATGTTCTTTTCAGGTGCAGTTGTAAATGTCAGTTTAACCCACAGTACTTTTTTTCACTGATAAATACCACCCAAGGGTCTCTAATGCCGGTGTGATATGATATCAGTTTTGAAGAAAAGGCAGGTCTTTATACAAGAAAAAATGCATGAAAAAAAATCCATAAATTCACCTTGATCCAGACTGATTTTATCACAATGTTTATCAATATATTTCTGAAAATACAAAGCGTTGTCAGCTTTATTTGGAGTCATGTGAGGGACCTAAGGAACAAGACTTAATACTACTCCATACTTGTTTACATTAATAGAATCACTGCAGTTTTTTCATAATTTGCATAATTTCGAAATTTCATTATGGTATAGATAGATATTTCTGAAGTAAAAGTCTTGGATAAAACCATGCCAATATTTGCTGCAGGTGAAATGTACCTCTGGTGGTCATCTGGTCCAATTTCCCTGCTCAAAACAGGGTCAGCTAGAGCAGACTGCTCAGTCAAGTTTTGAATATTTGTAAGGATGAAAGTTCCAAAAGATTTCTGGGCTACCTCTTGCAGTGCATAACACACTCAGACTACTTTTTTTTTGTTATATTTAGACAGAATTTCTTATATCTCAGTTTGCAACAATTGCCTCTTTTCCTGTCACTATGAGTCACAAAGGAGGCTCTGGCTCAGACTTCCTCGTCCCTTTTATCAAATATTTGTGGAAATTACTAAGACCCTTTGCTTCAAGGCTTCTCCAGGCTGAACAGTACAGCTCTCTCAGCATCTTTTCCTATGACAAAAGCCAAGATTCTTTCACCATTTTTGAGGCACTCTGCTTCAGTAGGTTGGTGTCTGTCTTGTGTTGGGGAGTCCAGAAGTGGTCCTAGTAGCCCAGATGGCTCTGGCAAGGCCAGGTACACCTGTTGGTGACATTCTTCCTAATGAAGCCCAGTAGACTTTTCACCTTAACCTGGTGAGGTCCCTCAGAATGGCAGTATAACCATTAGATGTATCAACCACCCCTCCCTGTACTGTATCATATGAAGTTTCTGAGGATGCACTCTATGCTCTTATCTAGGTCATTAATGAAGGAATTAAATGCTGTTGGTCCTGGTACAGATCCCTAAGGTACACTCCTAGTGGATTCCCTTCCAGCTGGGCTTTGTGCCACTGATCACAACGCTTCGAACACAGCTCTTTAACAGGCAGTTTTTAGTCCACTTAATTGTCATTTTATGTAAACCATCATTTTGTGTATGAGGATACCATGGGAGACAGGGTCAAAACCTTAAGATAAATAACATCTACAGCTCTTTCCTCATCCACTGAGTTAATAATTTCATTGTAGAAGGCCATCAGTTTGGTCAGATATTTCTGACTCATTAATCCATTTTAACTACTCCTGATCTCCTTCATCAATTTGCAGTTGCTAAAATCATTTTGAGAGTGAAGTTTTCAGCACCATCTATGCATTTGGGATGTCAGTGTTTATTCTAAGTAAACTAAATTGAAGAAAATAGTTTAAGAATTGTCTCTAAAATACTATTCCTCTAAGTTTTTTACTTTGTTAGATTGTTGCATGCTCTTTTTTCCCTGCAAAAAGAAAGAGAGAAAACATTCTGTATCAATAAAATTACACTGAATGGTAATATAACACATATTAATGAACTTTACATCAATAATACAACATGTATTAATGAACTTTATCACTTTATGCAATATTTCAAACTAAATAAGGTAAAACTATGACTAGGGGAAGTTGACAGAATTTCCCTCCAAGCACATTTCTAATGTAACATCAGCAGGGAAGAAGGCCATCTGTCCATGTGTTTTTCTGAAAGGATATTCAGGTTTCTTTGGAAAGCAACCAGACCCTGTCCTTGTAGAGTTTGGCAAATCTGTGATATAAAATGGAGTAATTTAACAGATTGAATGTTTTTGTGCAATTCAAGAGACTAGAATGACAGGGAAGGCAACTGCCTTAGCAGTAAAAATCAGTGCATGCCCTGTCCTCATGAAATAATAATAATGGTAATACTTAGAGCTTGATAGTTCTTTAAATGTTAATACATGTAGTAAAGTCTTAACTAAGGCAATATCATCTGCTGCACGTACTTTTAAAGCTCTTTCCCAGTAAGTATCTTCCCTGAGCCAGGAAAAGATATAGATTGTTTTTTGTCTCTGTAGTACTTTGGTACTTTAAGTCTTGTATTTCCTGAAATGTGTTCTCTTCCAAAAGACATTAAAATTATGCTCATATGTGGTACCTGCAATTAGTATATTGAAACTTGAAGTTATATAAAGTATTAATTTGAACTGTAAAACTGAAGAACCTATACCCTTCCTCACTTTCTCTGCATATAGTAATCCTGTTAAATGCAAAATTCTTATTTTAGAATTTTACCATCAAGCTGTTTATGGTAGAGATACTCAATACCTTTGGTGGATTTTTTTCACCAAAGCTTGCCTCTTTTAGTTCTCACTAATTTAAAAATCCTTGAAGATGTACAAAAATGTTACCTGTTGTAAGTCATGTGACTAAGGATGTTCTTCGTGAAAAAATCCTCCATATTTCACCTCAGTCTATATTTCGTTTTCCTACACTTGAAATTAGTTATTTCACAGATTTTGGCCTGCATTGGTATTTTGATACATATAATTCATTTTGATTAGTTGGGAAAGAACGTGATTTGCCTAAGGGATGTGGGAGAGAGTCTGTGATCTAGATTGTAATGAAAGATAATTAATTGTTCTGACTTGAAAATACTTGTATATAGCACATCAATATTTTTCTCTTTTGTCAAAGCAGTGAGATAATAGTTTCATAAATTACATTGGACTCAGACTGTTGAGAGAAATTTCTTTCCCTGCTTATTAGCTTTTAACTTACAGATGCATCATTGTTCTTGGATATCCTTGGTTTTGACGAGCTGCTGTTGTTACATACAGGAAGAGAGTCTGCACTTTGTAATATTTAATTTTGCTCTTCAGATTATTTAGAACTTCATACGTTTACAACAATACCATTTATTTATCAGAAGATGAGAGTAAACCAATTTTAAATTAGTGCAATGTGTTCCTCAACGAAAAGAGTAAGGGAAGCTGCAATCTGTTCTGGTGGTTTCAGGACCCTGTAGAGCAAATGCAATTCAGCAAGGACATCATAAATGCCAGAAATTATCTGGGAACGTCTGAGCATAACAAGAGATCTTGCAAATAATAAATTAAGAGAAAAGGAGAAAACTACATTTAGCTAGTTATACACTAGATATTTGAGCAGCAACCAAAAGACCAAGAATCCCTCTTAAAAAGGAACAACACCAATGAAAAATGAACAAAATTTTTAAGGTACTGAAATTTTAAGAATTTTTTTTCAAATTGGTGCTTTTTTAATCTCTCTGGAATAGTCTCACACCTTATTAAAAAAAAATCGAGAAATGGACTACATATTAGGAATTCATAACATTTCAGTTTCTATATTTATAACTCAGAGAGAACCCAGAGAGTCATTCAAACTATGGTACGTACAAGATATATGAGTATTAACCCCCCTTGAAAGGGTTGTGACATATTAGACAGTTATGACTTTTAAGCTCAGTGATTTGAAAATCAAGTGACACAGCAGGTAGTGTGGATTCAATATACCCAGTAGTGCACAAAAAGTAACAGTTTATTTATCATAGAGAGTTTATGGTCTTTTTTTAAGGGAAGAGAACTGAGGCAGGAGAATCAGGAAACAACATTTAAAATAAATTTCGGAACAGATCAGCCATACAGAAAACTGCTTCCACTCTTTAGCTGATAAAGAGATCAAATTTTTTACAACCTGTTGTTTCTAATAATATTTCTTTATATAGAAATATCAATTTTTACTTCCAAATTAGACAATCAGATGTGGAACATATATATTATTACATTTCAGAATGAACAGAGTTCTTGAAAGAGAAAACAGATATAAATCATAGTTCATAGAATCACAGAATATTAAGGTTTGGAGGAGACCATAAAGATCATCTAGGTCCAACCCCACTGCCATGAGTTTAAGCATTCATTACTATTTTTGTTTTCTGTGTTTGACAGATAAACTCATCTTACTCTTCTAAAAAACTCAAACAAATGATGAAACTCAGGTTTTCACACATCCAAAGTTTGTAAGTTTAAAGAACAAACGGCTGGCCTTGTGACAAAGGCTGGTTTTGTTTGGAGAAAGAATGCTTGAAGGTGATATATTGGCTAAAGTATTTTTTCTATTATAATGTAGCAATTAGAACAAATATATATTGTCATTTTGTATGCAACTTTGTCTTAACCTTTTCAAATCCACGTACAAGTAGGCATACACAGCAGGTGAAGCAGTGTCACCTCAGGGACACTGGTCTGAAATATAATTCTTCATTATACCACTATTAGTAGATTATTTTAATAATTCAGACACATTTCTGGAAGCCCTGACACTTAGCAAAATGCCAGCAATTGTAAGCAATCTTCAGTAAGCCAGGAGTGAGGCAGAGTTCCTTATATTTGACCATAATGTTTCACATGCAGCTAGGCAAAGGGAGAAAGATCTTGTCTCAGAGAGCTCCAAAGGGGGTCCTATGCACTGTAAAGCCCATGGGAACAGTAGGAACCTGAAACGCTGACATAATGGATGGACACATTTATGTGCCCTCATTGGAATGGCTCTTAAAGACAGCACAGATGCAGCCAAAAAGACTGTGGCAGAAGTTGCCAGAAGTTCTGGCACTTTTCTTGATTTCACTTAAATCCATGTATGTGTGTCTATAGCCTTATTCACCCTGCCATTTTTCTAAAATACAAGACTTCTCTATTTGAAGCAGAAATATTTATTCTCTCCCTATTGTTGCCTGAAAGTTGCAAATGAGCTAAATATGACCATTGACTATTTTGCTATAGTGTTGCTCTTTCACTGAGTTAGTATTTCCTTGCATTTTTTACTCTTTTGTTGTTTCAAATGATTATGACTCTAGGTTTCTTCCCCCCAAATCACTTGGTTCCTAATGATATACCAGTATTCCCTGCTGATTTTTACTTATTATTATTTAAAACAAACCTGTTTTTTTTTTTTTTTTTAATCTCAGTAATAAACTAAATACTGCAACTTTTCTGAACTAGTGAATGAGGAATTTTAAGGTAGTTTTATGTTTTCAGGCAATACATTTTAAAGAAAACATATTTGTATTCTATATTCTGTCCTTCTTCAAAAATCAGTTAGTGGTATGGGAGAGTCATGGATATAGAGCACACAGTTCAACTGGATAAATTTCACCAAGTTCCTCACCAGCTGTGTGAGAGCACTGGGCTTTGGTTCTGTGATACTATTCTGAAAAAGCAGAACAGAAAATACTTCTGTTTTTTCTGTTTCACTTTACTTTGTTTTGGAAAGTTCAAAAGATTCAGATTTTTACCTTTACTATCTTGTAATTGCAGTTTCACATTAAAAAATATTTCCTCATTTTAGGTGATAGCAATGTATAGACAGTACATATATATCTCTGCACATACAGGTACTGAAATGCCATTTTGTAGTAAGCAGAGACTATCAGAAATAAATGGCACAGTGAACTCTATGTGCACACGAGGTCACTGTATCTGAAGCACCATAAAGAAACTTGCATCAGCTCAAGCACCTGTCTTTCTACAACTGCTATTACCTATTTACAGCTCCTGGAATTCCTGTGCAATACTCGAGCACAAAAGACACTTTGATAAAGCATCTACATCACAAAGTCAACTAGTGACTGACTGATGTGCGTGACTTTATTCTCTCACAGCAAAGCAAAGCCAGCATCTCTCCTTCCACTTCCAGAGATAATAAAATACATTATGATCTAATCTATGTCAAGAAACTGAATTAAAGACTTTCAAACCCCTTTTTTGCTATTAGTAGTCTAACACTTGTGACTGGACTTGTCATTCAAACTATCTAAAATTGAAAATTAAATTAAACTTTTGTAATCCATTGTCATTAACAGTAAGAAATTGATTTACTTACATTTTCTGGAGGGTATCCTCAAAATTAATCACACTGTGCAGAACTTGATTTTACTTTTAAATTCTGTGAAATTTCCATTGTGTTTATAATTCTCCTACAACACTTGAAGAAAGTTTATCCCTAATTCAATCATTCCTCTCACTTAGGGCTTTAGAAGAGCCTGCAGATATCATGAATTATATGATAGCATGGTACAATTGAAGGACTCTAAATGAGTCTCTATTAATAAAGAGAACTGGTAAATGTATTATACAATATATTTGGGAAATGTAGATATGACATAATAAAAGATACATTTCAGACTTAAAAAGTGGCTGATTTGTTGCATCTTCTTACAAAGTTAAAGCAAAGGCTGAAACTGTTCATGCAAAACAGTTGTACAGGAGAAGGTAAATTGCCCACACCGACAAATATCAATCTTCTTCTCATATAGAAATCCATTTTAAAATCATCTCTGATTCAGCCTGTTGCATTAATATCTACCAAAGTCTGTGTCCTGGCAATGCTGGGAGTGCATTGAGTGTAGCACCTCAGATAGTGAAAAAACATGAAAATTAGATCTGAAAACATGAAAATTAGATCTGAAAGGTATAAAGAATGGGGAAAACAAAAAAAATCTTCAATCTTCTGCCTAAANAAAACCCTGGGAAATATATTAGTTAAATGGATATCATTTGAGATTCCTTACTCTGTTCTGACTCTCCTGCCTTGAACTTCATTGTGTACATGAATTAATTTTTCTTTCTTTACCCTTAGTGAAAATAACATTTTAAAGTGTTAATATTGAACTGGGACCATTGAACATTATTTTAAAAATTGAATGAACTAAAGAAAAACATCTTAGAAAAATAAATATTTTTTGACTAAGTAAAAGGGGACTTCCAAGACCATGAAGTACTTTACTACAGAAATTCTTTGGCAAGATTTCTGTGCACCTCATAGGAATTGATAGCTTAGTCTTATAAAAGAAAGATTAAGGGTGTAAAAATGGACAGATTGACATATGTGGTATTTTTAAAGCCCCTGTGGAAAAGGTGCCAAGTTGTATAAATCATATGCTTCCTCTACAATCAAATTGGGAAGAAATTCCATGGGAATCTGGAACAAATTTGAGAACCTGTCCTTGAAACATGTGGCACAACCTTTCAGTTCAGCTTGTCAGGAGAAAAAGATGATAGAGAAATGTGTCGGTTCCCAGGTCTTGGGTTTTGGTCTTCTCTGTTCTTGACTTCACCCTGGCATGAAAGTCTGACAAATTGCACCTGTCCCGCTCTACCCTTCAGCAACAGGAAATGTAATTGCATGAGCAAGGGAAGAAGTGGTTGCTTTTAGTAATTCCTTGGAAAGGGAGTCAGGGCTATGAGTCCTGACAGGTAGAGCACCTGTCTTATTGTGTACACATGACATAAAAAGGAATTGTACTCCCAAAGCAATGCAAGTTTAAAAGCTGTAACTCTCTCCCTGACTGCTTGATGAGGAATTAGCTAGGGCATTTAAAAGGAGCATCACATCAAAGCAACATAGGAGACAATTATATAGAAAAGTGTTTTATTAGTTTGTTTTTTTTATTTTTACTGCTGGGAATTTTGTATTTGAAAAATTGTTTCTATTGGCAAAATGCTATTTTGAAAATACAGCCTTCCTGATTTTGGAAGGGATACTAAATATTTTTTAGCAATTTGGCATGTAAAAATATATCCAGATAAAGATAATGAAACTGAATGTCTCCTACCTGATTTTATATTAAAATGAAGCTAGTATAGAACTCTGTCCCTGTGACACAGTGGGAATATCATAGACTTTGACAATCTCCATTTCCTTTTATATAAATTTGAACTAGTCTTCTTCTATTGCTATAATTCCTTTTATATAACTTATGATACATAAAAATATGGATGATAATATAGGTTATGGCTACATTTTTCCTTGTCTTTTGCATACTCTTATAAAAAACTTGCCTTAGCTTTTCACACTATAAATTACACAGACGCTGACTCAGAGTAAATTTTTTTCCAAACTAAAATTCTTCTTTTCCCTCAGGACCTTTCATACTTCAGAAGTGCTGACCCAGAAAGAGCACACTGCTAAAATACTGTTTTATGCTAGAGTCTCAAAAAAGAAACTGATAGATGACTACATTCACAGCCTTTGGCTGACATAGGTCTATTTGCTGATGTCTGTGCAGGAAAAAAATGATGAAATTCAAGCTCAGGAAATTGGAAAATACAACTGTGTTTCATTATGGCTTTTATAATTTTTTTGGTTGGAAAAAAAATCCACTAGCTACTATCAGTATGATGAAGTAAAACTAATTCTGTTGCCATTTCCCCCCATCGGATGTACAGGTTTACTTTTTAGGGGGTTTATTATTATAGACAAATGAAAGCATTGCATTTCATAATTGTTAGCACTATTAATCACAAAATGACAGAATATGCTGAGTTGGAATGGACCCACAAGGATCATCAAGTTAAACTCCTGACCCTGCACAGCACCATCCATAAGATTCACACCATGTGCCCAAACATATTTTCCAAACACTTATTGAACTGTTGGGCTTGGTGATGTGACCACTTCCCTGGGGAGCATTTCCAGTGCTCAAACACCCTCTGGGTAAGAAATCTTTTTCTGATATCCAACCTAAACATACCCTGACACAGCTTCAGGCCATTCTCTCAGGTCCTGTCACTGTCACAGAGAGGAGATCAGTAACTGCCCCTCCTCTTGTCCTCAAGAGGAAATTGAAGACTGCAATGTCTCTCCTCAGTCTCCTCTAGGTTGAACAGACCAAATGCCCTCAGCTGTTCCTCACATGGTTTCCCCTCAAGACCCTTCCCCATCCTGGTTGTCCTCCTTTGGACCCTCTCCAATAGCTTAATGTTTTTCTTATATTGTGTCACCCAAAGGTGCTCCCAGCATTTGAGGTGAGGCTGCCCCAGTTCAGAGCACAGCAGGACAATCCCTTCCCTTGCCCAGCTGTGATGCTGTCCCTGATGCCCCCCAGGACAGGGCTGGCCCTCCTGGCTGCCAGGGCACTGCTGACTCTTGTTCAACTTGTCATCAATGGGACCCCCAGGTCTCTTTTCATAAGCTCTGCTCTCCAGTATCTCATTCCCCAGTCTGTCTGTACATCCAGGATTACCCATACCAGGTGCAGAATCCTTTCTTTGTTGAACTTCACATGGTTGATGATTGCCCAATATTCTAATTTGTCGAGGTCTCTCTGCAGGACCTCTCTGCCCTCAAGGAAGTCAACAACTCCTCCCAGTTTTGTGTTGTCTGCAAACTTACTTAGAATCCTTTTGAGTCCTGTGTCCAAGCCATTTATGAAGACATTGAAGAGCACAGGGCCATAGACAGAGGAAAACTGCTGCGGCATGCTGCTGCTGATGTGCCACACCCCTGTTTGCCTAACTCCTCCTTTCTGTACTCCTGGTTGCTTGTATAGCCTGGAGACATTTAAATCTCCCTTGGTTGTTCACAGCACTGGCTCTCCTCACTGGTTTGCTACCAAGGGTCATGATGAGGCTCCTGAACCTTGGGGAGTCCCTCTAGTGCTCAATCTCACCCCTGGTCTTTCCTTCAATCATGGCGGTTTGAGATGCACTGACTGAAACAAAAATTCCAAAAGTGCTTGATCAAAATTGATTTTTAATGAAATGAAATTATTGGACAAGATAATGGAAAGGAAAATAGTTTTTTCAGGGTATAAAGCTGATATTTGAGTATGTTATGTAGAATTATGGCTGTATTATTAGAGGAACCAAAACAATTTTCAAGATACATGCATGATTATATGTTCATTATTTTATTCAAAGGTCTTCTAGTGCAAGTTAATTCATCCATTATATCATCTATATACACAGAGTATCTTCCATTACTTGCTGAAAAGTTACCACACTGCATTAAAGGTTAATAAATTTGAAATATAATATAAATATAGCATTTTCAGAGGATGAAAATTTAATAATTCAAATTTTCTGACATAAAGGTTATAGGTTAGCACAAATACATCTAGAATTAGCTGTTTGGTTTTTTTTTATAAGACTGATTAGGGGAAAAAAAATTAAATACTGCATTGAAATACTGTATAATTTAGCTAGGATTCTCTTTAAAAGATTTTATTTGACAATGATAGCAAACCTGTTCTTCCAAATAGATGATTCATAATTTTTTTACAGGGAAGAATATTTAACAGTAGAGTGAGAATTAGTTGCAACACTTGACTTGAAATGACTTTCTATTTTTTTTGGCTGGCAATCTCCTGTACTCAGTGTGCCAATCATCTAAATAATTCCCATGGCAAAATGGATGAAGTAAAAACAAATGAAATGTCCTCTTCAGAAGAGGAATCATCACCCAGTCAGTTACCAGTTAAGGGCATTTACAAATATATATTAGAGTCCCAGAGGACCCATCTTCACTGATGGGGCAGTTTGTCTTGTAAAGAATGTGCTGAAATTTAGCACAAAAGTCATTGCAACTCATTAGGTAAAATTTATTTTTAAATAAAATTGAGATTTTTAGAGTCTATAAGGACTTAACTATAAATGCCAACCTTGTATAAAAGCAAGGATTTATCACTGGGATAATTAATGTATGTATTAATCTGAAGGGAAACTGGAACCCTTCAAATAAATTCTTGTTAGTCTCTTCAACTTTAAATACTTACTGTCTGAAGCTGGTTTAAATTCTTAATGAATGTAACAATGAATGCGTAGTCACATTCTGCAAAAGTTCAGATATAGTTTCTCCCACTTGGCATAAATCATTTGGATAGAAATTATATAAATATTGGAAGACTCTAGCACAATTGCACATTAGGTCCTTTGGCAGAGAAATATGTCTCTCTGCTCAAATATAGTTTCAGAAGTCTCTGCTCTTTGCTACTCCTAGTTGGTCAGCTCTATCCACTACTGCAGAATTTCCCTCTTACCTCTATCAGTTCAATGTTTTGAGTTGAGCTGTGGTTTTTAATTATCTTAATAAACAATCTAAATTCTATTTTTTGCTATTGTCTCTTTACATTATTTGGTAAGCCAGTTCATTTGAGTGATGGGATGAATGCTTTTCCTTAGCTGAGAAGATAAAAAACAAAACCGTTTACTGAGAGAAGGTAAACCAGTATTTATTTCATTATTCATATTTGGTCTGGAAGAATCTGAAAATTCAGACTTAAATCATTCAAAGCACTGCAAGGAGATGTACAGTATCTATTTTTAATGATCTTTAAACTTCTGAGGATTTCTCCAATCTTTATCATTATCTCTATAGCACCTTCCTTTAAAATTCTGAATTATCTTTAAAATTCTGAAGAATGACTGGTCATTTGCATGAGTAATCTTTGTTGAAAGGAATCACTAAGCCACTTGTCTACATCAAATATTCTATTAAAGTTTGTTACTCACAGGCAAGATTTTGTCTGAGGAAGCTTGGTAGAATTAGCTCTAAATATATGGGCCAGCTGATAGATGTGCTTGTTTTAGTGCTAAAAAGAGGTTAACAAAATTAAACCTGATTATATGACCAACTAGTAAAATATTTTCATTTCACTTGGAAGCAAA
Organism: Turdus rufiventris; assembly: GCA_013186435.1. NCBI lineage: Eukaryota > Metazoa > Chordata > Aves > Passeriformes > Turdidae > Turdus > Turdus rufiventris. The sequence goes on along the minus strand of PYHW01010620.1, from coordinate 1,781,215 downwards.
TAGGAACACATATTTATTTAATTATAACAGTAAGAGTAGGAATTTTATAAATTTTAATATTTATTCAAATGTTAATTAGTAGACTGAACAATATCTTTGCTTAGGTCAATATAAACTAAGTTCCTATAGCAAATTTTCTTAGTTTAATTTGAATTGCAAGACTGAGTTTAAGGGTAAAATATTTGAAGTGACAGTGGTTTTTAATGTGCATAAAGCTTTAGAATCCTAGAAGGCCTAACAAAATTCAAGGAAGAAAGAAATTGTTAGACAGGTTTCTTAGGGTGCTCAAGAATTTCCTTTAAAAGTTCACTGTTAATTTCTTTTTTAATTTATTATGACAATGTTACATATACGGCTTTTAGAGAACATTTTGACAAGTTGGACATAATTTTCAGATACATTTAAACACTTTGATATTCAAAACCAAAGGCTTTATAGCAACCATTCTATGAGATGTACTAACCAAGTTTAAATTTTGTTCATTACCTTTGCTCAAAAGAGCTGAAAACACAAACCAGAACTTTTTTCACTGCCTCTTGGGATAAATGTGTGGGAAAACAAATAAGCATCTAAAGTTTCATTGAAAATTACTAAGATGCCCTGGAAATATTTTAAATATTAAAATAAATTTATAAGTTTATAGAATAATATTATAAGATTACAATGGAAAGTTAAGTATAATATTTTGTACTGACAATTACTGTGAAATTCTGATACAGAATCACTTGGAACTGTTTGATCTCTTTACGTTTAGGACAGTTTGACCAGCTGCCTGGAGCACAAAATAAAGTATTAAAACTACTGTTGTGCCAGCAATGAAGAAAAAAAAAAAGTATAATGCATTCCCATTTTTTGGGGTGATGTGTGCATTGCTTTGTATGTGCAGAAGCATGAGAAATACTCAAGCACTAATGCAAGCCAGAATTAGTTCTTTTTGTCAGTTTTAACACTTTTGCAAAGGATATACAACCATTTTTAATTTTTCATATTGCTCTGTCATCTTGAATTTAAAAGCAATTCAGTCTTTAGGACTCAATTGATTAATTCTTCAGGTTGCAGAAGTGATCCAGGTCCACGGCATTTTTCAGGTTGTTTCAGTTTAAATGTTATCTGTGAAAAATACAGTAATGAAGTTCTATTTGATGTGGCCTTTGTCAGTGGAGAAAAGCTTTCCTCAGTGTTTTAAAATCTGCAGTGAAAAGTCTTTGGTGTGGAAAAAATTACCCAGTTACTGAAACAAAAATAAATTCTGAATAGCTACAGAGTTGAAATGAAAGTCAGGTTGTTAATTATATATTTTGGAAAAGATCTGTGTTATTAAAGGGTGGCAATTATCTCAATGGCAAAGTTGACAATAGTGCAGTTCCCACTGGGAAATAATATGCTTCCCTTGAAGGAGCATGTGCCACATCCTTCCCTTAACCATAATCCTTTCCACAGAATTTTACTTCCTCAATTTTGACCTTCAGAATGGGTCCAGTGACTTGTTTCAGCGAGTCTCAAGGCAAATTTCCTAACAGAAAGGCAATTTATTGAACCACCAAAATATATCCTACAATAAATGTGGGGATGAATATCTTCTTTCCAGAGAGGACAACTTTTAGAGGAGACATGAAACAAATTCTGAGTTCACACATTGGCCAAGTTTGTGTCATACTAATGTCAGAGCTACTTATTAAATATATTGCAAGGTTAAAGAATATTGAACAGCAAAACCTGAGATAATGCTTTTCAAGGTCACATTCTAGATGTTGATATGTAAGGATTAAGGGTGAGTCCATGATATGAAGGAGATATTTGGGGTTTTAATCTTAAAATACTCTTTTCTACTTGTAGTTTTCCAGCTAATGTAGCATTTTCTATTGACGGCTCATACCTTATGGTGTTAAAAAATGCGTACTTTGTTAGAAAATGATGAGACAGATTAAGATCTTGTTGTGGTTCTGTCTGAAGGATTGGAAAGCAAAGACTGTTCTGACTTACTTATTAACTGTTTGCATACTTTTTCCAAAATTGAGGATGCTGTACCAACCAAAGGCATGAAACATCTCCATCCCTTTTTATGTCAGCAGTGTTTGTTAATGGAGAATTTTATGGTTGTCTTTCAATATGAGAAAACCACACTCTCCTCCCTCAGGGGAGAAGTTGCCAGCAGATGTAATTTCCCCAGGGAAATTCAGAGCAGCCCTAACCATAGAATCAGGAATGGTGCATAGTAAAGAAAGGAGGAGGAAAAAGAGGTTTTAAAGTCCGTTGTTACCTAGGGAAGCTTAATGATCAAGAAGAGAAAATTATAAGAAATCATGAGACAGATCCTTTCTTATGAGAAAATAGGAGACATTGGGGATGCAAGTACCAGTGGTCTTGAAAAGAAAATTGTGACTGTCTGAAGGGAGTATGGAAAGGTGTAAGTAGTAGTTCCATACTTAAAACAGCTAAAAATTAGCTTCTGTTCTTTTACAGCCAGACCACATGGAAAGCTATCTGATTCTTCTTCTGGACAGTCAGAATTGAATTTTCTTAATTACACCACAGAAGTTGCTTTTATGAAAAAATTGCTCCATAGACAAGTTTGGACTGAATTTCTTGCTTAGGAGCTGGTAAAATAGATGCTGACACCTTTGCAATTATGTTGAAGATTTCAGTCCTGGCACATTCAAGATCATCTAGCTCCAACCCCCATGCCATGGGCAGGGGCACCTTTCACTATATCACATTGTTCAAAGCGTCATTCAACCTGGCCTTGAACACTTCCAGGGCTGGGGCATCTACAGCTTCTCTGGACAACCTGTACCAGTGCTTCACCACTCATAGTAAATGATTTCTTCCTGATATGGAATCTAAAATTACTCTCTTTCATTTTGAAGCCATTCCCCATTATCCTGTCACCTTTGTCAAAAGCCCCTCTTCATGTTGTAGGCTCTCTTCAGGTACTGGAAGGCTGCAATTAGGTAACACCATAGACACTTCTTCTCCAGGATGGCAACAATTATTTTATCGTTTCCTCCTAGCAGAGGTGCTTCATCCCTCTTGTCATCTTGGTGGCCTCCTCCTGAGTCACTCCAAGAGGTCCATGTCCTTCCTGTGTTGGGAACCCCAGAGCTGGATGCAGGGTTCCAGCTGGAAGGAGAGGGGCAGAATCTCCTCCCTCCCCTGCTGCCCACAGTGCTCTGGATGCAGTCCAGGACACATTTGGCTTTCCAGGCTGTGAGTGCACATCGCTGGGTCATGTCCAACCTCTCCTCTACCAATACGCCCCTCAGTCCCTGCTTTTGGTCTGTTCATCCAACAGCCTGTGCTGATACCTGGAGGTCTCACTGACCCAGGTGCAGCACCTTGTACTTGGGTGTGTTAAATTGTGTGAGATTCGCATAGGCCCTCTTTTCAAGCATGTCCAGGACACTCTGAATGCCATCCAATCCTCTAGATGTGTCACTCAGCTTGGGGTTCATCTGGAAATTTACTGAGGCTGCAGTCAACCCCTTTGTCATTGATGAAAACATTAAACATTGCTGGTCCCAATACAGACCCCAAAATGGTACAGCATATCACTGATGTCCATCAGAAGCTGTTGACCACCATCCTTTGGATGTGATCATCCAACAAATTCCTTGTCCACTGAACAGTCTACCCATCAAATCCATCTCTCTCCAACTTAGAAATAAAGATGTTTCGAGGTACCATGTCAAAAGCTTTACAGAATTACAGGTAAATGACATCTGCGGCCCTTCCCTTGACACTCTTGTCCCTTGTAATCACTCCATCAGAGAAGGTCACTAGTTTGGTCAAGCAGGACTTGTCCTTTCTGAAGCTGTGCTGGCTGTATCTCATCACCTCCTTGTTCTCCATGAGCCTTAACACAGCATCTGTGAGGATCTGTTCCATGATCTTCCCAGGCACAGATGCAAGGATGACAGATCTGTAGTTCCCAGGGTCCCATTTCTACCCTTTTCAAAAATAGGTACATTTCTCTTTTTGCAGTCACCTGTGACTTCACCTGAGTGTCTTGGCTTTTTAAGTATCTTTGAGAACATAAGCCACTTTCCTCAGGACTTCTCAGCCTTCTCCTCATACATTGTTTGCAGTTTTCCACATTCTTTATTAGGGGGAGTTATGCCTTCTTTGACCTTCTTTTTCTGGTTAGAAACAGAAAAATCAGTGCATTATCTGTAATCCCTGTAAGTGCCATTTTTACTTGTTCCTTTTGATGCCTCAATCAAAGCCTTGTTGTACCTTATGCTGAACATCCACCTAATTGATAGTTCTTGTCTCAAAGTGAAATGATGCAGCCTGAAAGCACCTAACAGTTGTGTTGTAGGCAATGGGTGTGTGCAGGGGAAGACCTGGTAAAGTAACAACAACAACAACAACAACAACAACAACAACAACAACAACAACAACAACAACAACAACAACAATAATAATAATAATAAATAATATCCTCTCTATTCCCTACATGTTTCAAAGTTCATTTAAGACGTGCTTACTTCTGGTTATTTAACACAAGAACAGCAGAGAGAACTAGCAATGCAGAAGGATTTGCCAAGGCAATTAGGATCCAGCAGTGAGTCATTCTGCTTGAAGGAAGGCTTATCAGGAAATATAAACATATTGCAGAAAATATTCTACATATTTCTACATATGTGTAGAAACTAAGATAGCTACATGAAGAAACAAAAAAATACAGGTACCTGATTTTTGCTGTTAAATCCTCTTCTAATACTAGTACTATCATTTAGTTATATAAGTTGCTGCCTATAGAATAATTCTATAAAATAATAACTTTAATATTCACCTAAAATAAACCTTCTAACTAAAGGTTTTATGACTCATCTTGTCTTTTTTTTTGTCTTACATTTTTATTTAACAAATTCACTTTTAATGTGCATTAAACAGACTTTCTAACACTTTTTGTTTCACAGCAAGCCTTTCATTTCAGCTTTGCCTTAGCTATAAGCTTAATTCCAGATTTCTGCTGCAATTTACACATTTTTAAAGTTTTACTTTGTTTCCTAAGCTTTCTTTAGAATTTTTTTATTCTTCTTCAGCTTTAGAATTTGAAAAGATCTGTCAAAGAAATCATAGTGAAATAAAAACTGCTGATGGAAATATTATTTCCATGTAGTCCTTTGCTGTATGTCTGCAAGGCACCATTAAAGTGGAACTCGGAACCTATTGATGTCCTGAAGAGTTCCCATTTTTCAGAACTTTTATTTCAGATTTTCCATAGAAATGGATAAATATAATGGAAAAATATTATTTTTACTATTTCTTTAAATTTTATCAGTTTTTCCATTTATTGCCAAGTTAAACTGATGTATAATTCCTGACATACATCAAGTGAACAGCTGTTGACACTTTCCTCTGTCACAAGCATCTCAGAAACAAGAAATCTTGTAAAAGAGTCACAAATATCCAGGTTATCAGATCACTCACTACAGCATATTGTTGGGGAATATTTGGTGTTTTTTGTTTTTTTTCTCTCAGATACTTAATCTAAGATAAATTAGAGAAATTCTCACTCAATGGGGAGTGCTGGGAAATAGCTTTTAAAACCATGATTATACTTTGATTTATATAATTTTTTAATGTAATATCTTCATCCTCTTCCCAGTGTTAATTGTTAATATATTTCATTTTGTAGCAGTTTAAGTTAAAGCACCATGGGAAAGACAGTACTGTTTCACTGTGAAGGTACAGTGTGGTCAGCACTTGCATACAAGCAAGAACTGAAAGACTGCTTTCCAAGACTGAAAATAACATCATGAATTGTTGTTTACCATTGAGCATAACTTAGATGACAAAAATCTTTTTAATAATCTATGCACCCACACCATAAGAACTTTTACAGGTTATTAAGGAGTGAAGTAGAATGATCCCACCCTTAATGTTTTTGCTTCATATTTTAACACTTACATTGATTTTCTACATTTTCTCCATTAAGGTTTTATGGGGTTTTGCAACTCAGTAATATACAGTTTTCCTTGTTGTGTTACAAGTTTAATTACTAAGTAGTAAGCTTTGGGCATTTGACAAGTTTCATCCAAGTACATTTATAGTGTTGTTTTATTTTTAGTTAGGATGTTTGTATCTACAGTAATTTCACGATCATAAGGCGTACTAGACTATAAGGCGCACTCCCCGAGAGTTGCAACTTTGTAGCTCAGATAAGGCTCACCAGACTATAAGGCGCACTTCCAGATTTGAGGGAAAATTTTAGTCAAAAGGGTGCGCCTTATAGTCGTGAACTTACTGTAAATTCAATTTTAAATTTAATTTGATGTTTGAATTAATTCCTCAAAAGCCATGTATTTTGTCTGCTATTTAAATATCTACTTCTGCTTTACCATTAGGTTTTTCTATGCATGATTGAATTCCTCCATAGCAAAAATTCCATGGTCATTACACAAGGAAGTAAAACAAACAGGTTATTTCTAGATGGAGGTTACCTCTGTGATCATTGTTCCTGTAGCTTCTTGGAACTCTGTGTATAACACTTGTTGGGTACATCTGTATTACTTTGGTAGGTGTAGCTGTGTTTGGGGTGAGATTTGGTGTGTCAGGAATCTGGTCAATATCTCTGATTGTTTTTAGCATGTAACAAGGGTGACATGGACCCAGCAAAGGCTGGGAAACAAGTGAACATCCCTTGATGAAGAAAGAATTATCTAGAAAGTGTGTTTCTTAAAACTTTATCAGTAACCTCAAGTATCAACTAGGGTGTTTATTTTTTGTTTCAAACTATTTGCTTGTGCTTTGTTTACCTTTCTTCCACACCCTTCATTTCTGTGGTGAGTCAATTAGATGAGGTATATTGTCCTCTGACTTGAGGGCAGTTATTAGTTTACCTGAATACTTTTCCAAACTCCTCAGTGTGTAAATCTCATGTGGAAAAATACAGACTTTTAATAATATTTGGTCAAAATGTTAAGATATCTAGACTGTTTCCTTAAAGCAGAAGTCCAAATGTGGTTTGCTGGAAATTTTCAATCATATTTGTGATTTTAAGTGTAATTAGTAGCAATTAAATTGGGACTTTCAGGTTTGAAAGGACAATTAGTCAGGAAGAGGACTAAAATAAGATGTGAAATTTTGTTTTGGGAATGCGGGGATATAGGAAATAGGTGAAAGCATCCAATTAAATTGGACCAAAACTCACGTTAACTCTTCAGCTCAGAATTGCCGAGGAATAACTAGGACAATAAATTATATTCATTTCTCCCTGTTTGAAAAACACTTTTGTTGGAGTCCCTGCTGTCCTGACACCTTTGGAAGATTCTTAGGAATGTTTTGAGAATATTTTTGGAAATACTGAACATTGGTAAATGTTGATATAATGGAATATTGGAAATATTCTTAGAAAAAAATATCATGGGAATATTCTGATGAAGAATAATTTTCTTTGATTTGTGTTTTAACAGTTCCAAACTCATACAAACTTCAAAAATTTTTAATGGAGCCTTCAATTTTTTAATTGAAGAACTCAAGAACTCAGCAATTACCTTCATTTGATGGTCTTTTTTTATATCTTTCCTAAAGCAAATTTCTTCTTGTATTTTTAGGGCCAGTAATAAACTTAATAATAGAAAGTCTGTCTCTGAGCCTCTGAGCCCTACAGATGTGTGTTTTTTTAGTCTCTGGAGCTTTATCTTCCATCTCTCCCCATTTGCAAGGAATGTTGCCAAAACATGCTGATGTTCTGGTTGATGGATAACCTCTAAGGAATGTTTTGTCCATCCTCTCACATCTTATATGCTCTGCTTTTACCCTTCTCGCCTGACACTATGTCTTTCATATCTCTCTTCTAAACTTTTTGCATTTAATTCCTCCAAGATATTCTTCACACTTTTTATCCCTCATCTGCCTTAACTGCAGTTGCCCCTGTAGTTAATGCACACCTTCTCATCTGTTCTTTGACTCCCTTGGTCTGCTGCACTGACTAGGGTACTAAGTACTTTCTATTTCTTTCAATTCTCATTTTGTTCCTATGGTGTGGTCAAATAGCTCATACATTTTTCATTCTTCTGTCATTGACTGGATGCAGACAATCAACTTGTTCAATGGCACCCACAGCATGAATCTCAAAAGCAACAGACAAACTGTGGTGCTCTGCAGCAGTATGGAATCATATTCTCTGTATTTCTTAAAATCTGGTAATGGGGAGTTTCTCAGCAAAGTGAAGGGGTTTTTGTTTTGTTTGTTGGTTTTTTTTTTGTGGGGTTGTTGTTGTTGTTGTTGTTGTTTTTTTCTCTAAAAAAGAAAAAAATAATCAGTTTCAAACCTTGTATGTACTTTGGTAATGCAATGGTCATTCTGAGTCACTAGTATATCAGAATATATTTGAGAAGTTTCCTGTAAAGAAAGATTCTGCCATAATTATTTCAGCTGCCCATACTGAGGATAGGCTCAAATAAAGAATATATTGCTTTACATCCTCTTGCAAACTGCCAGCAGATAGCGTGGCAGGTCTCGAGTCCTACCTGGTTATTAAGTTACTTTTTACATCTGTCTGACACTGTGTAGAAGTCCAGACACCTGAAGTGTCACACTTGCCTAAGCACAGAAATCAAATCATAGAAGAGCCAGTGCTTGAGCTATAACAGTGTAGACATATTGGTACTGCTCCTGAGTGTCCAAGTTGGTGATACCCTCATAATTATCTGTGTTCTGAACATAAATCTGGGATTATATTTAATTATACAATGCACCATCTTACCTAAAGTAAACCAGTGTTTTATTAAACTAACTGGAATTAAACTGCCCCATTTAAAGTGCTTCTAATTTAAAATGTTCATTTTGGAAAGACTCTTCAAAACTGAGCTGATTAGCTGGGATTGCCTATTTGAATGCTGCACAAAATGCATGAAATTTGTCCAAAATATGTTAAAAATAATTCAACCAGCTCTAAAAAAAATAAGTTTTGCTATGATTGCTCATGCAGAATACTTTTTTGGTAAAATGATTTTATAAAGCAATCTATCAGTCTTTCATATATTTACAATAATTGCTCATCTAATTCTAAAAACGAAAGTTGATATTTATTACTGTGATTCTTACTCAAAAAAATCCCAAACCAACCAAACACAAAAATTTAAAACCAAACCTTTTTTTGCTCTAACTTTTCATTTTGTTTATTACTGAATTACAATTTCAGACAGCTTTCTGAAAATATCCCCGAAATTAATTAGTTTTTACTTTTTTGAATCTTAGCTGTAAACCTGTTTCAGATAAGAAGTTACTATTGTAACATTTTAATCTGATTTACAGTTAATCTTGAAGTTGTAATTCTTTGGGGTTTATAAAAAGAGTCATCTCACACAGTATCATGAACATCAGCTAATTCTTGAGGTTATATCTGTCAGGGAGTATTAGTTTTTTATCTTTTTTTTTTTCCTCTTAAGTCAGTGTCAGGATGGAAGGCACAAGAGATGGAATTTTGTATTCCGACTCAGTCGTTTATTAATTCTTATCTGTAGTACAGTGAGTGCTACAGCACTTGTAGCTACCAAGCTAAAAATGAAGAAATGGAGCTGTATCTCGCTTGCTACAACGCATTTTAAACCCAAACAGTCCAATTAAAAACTAATGCCTAAGTTATTTTTACTTTTGACCCAATGACTGAACACCTGTGATCTGCAGTATCCAGTTAACAAATACCACCTAAACCCAAGAAGAAGAATAACAAGAAGAAACCTCCATCTTGTCCCAACCCTATTACTTTATTCTAAAACCCCAAATTGCAAACCCTTCATCATGGGATATTACACATCTATTACTTCTATTCAAACTACACAGCAGTGATTCTAGTTCTGTCATTCAATTTTGGAAGCCTTCTCCAGGGTCTTAAGTGAAAAGCAGTGTTCTTTTGTGGGTCACTGTCTGATAGCACAGAAAGTTCAAAATTCTCTCTTTTCAGGGCTCCAAAAAGGAAGTAAAGTGGGTAGAATGCTCCTTAAACAAGGGGAGACAAGTAGCACAAAAAAGCCAGAAGGGCTTCAGGTGGGGCTGGATTGAAATGGGTCTCCCCAGGGAGGTTGGGAAGGGCCAGTAAGAGCTGGTAGAGCCCTCATGGCCCTGACAGTATCTTTCTGTAATATTTAGTTATTAGTATATTTACATTATTAAGGCTCTGCGTAACTGTGTGAATGTTCTTACATGGTTGGGTTTTGTTACCTACAGCATAATTTTTGAAATGGCATCACAAATCATTATAAGCTGAAGTTTGCATCAAGAGAGTAACAGGTCTGGTCATGCAGAGAGAAAATTTTCCAGTATTTTTCTGCTTTAGATGTTTGTATTCCTATGAGTGATAGTCATTGTACTTTACACTGATCTTACAGGTCAACAATTCCACTGATTTCAGCTAAGTCTTCCCTGAACATCTAGCTCCTCTGAGTAGACTATTTTTTAATTGCTTGAATCTCTGTCTTTATGTGCTTCCTGCTTAAAATAAAGTGCAGGTAAGCAATGTAGATTAAATGCTGGACTGCTTAAATTGATTGGAATTTTGCCACTGCATTTTCTTTAGTCCCGAATTTAAGCTTGCTGCTCTATGTTTTTCATCCAGAAAGTGAGGAATATAAATTTAAGTTCTTAACATTTTCTTCAGCCCTCTTTTTATCTTTTATATAAGACGAGGAAGGGAGAAAAAAGAAGGCTTGGCTCACCTAATTTTTCATTATCCTGTATTTCAGAATTTGATCTCCAAGGTTTCTTTTTTTTAAATTAGAACCTGAGAGGCAGCTTTTAGCCTGAGGTTTGTGTTAAGTATTTTTCTACACTGAATGGAAAGAAAGAAACCTTCAGATCAGACTGTGATCAGTCTTTGTGAGCGTAAGTTCCCAAACCTTTGCTGAACCAGCAAAAATAGGCATGGCAGTATCCACCCTTGCTAAGGACAAGATTATTCTAACTGAGAAGACTTTTCACCAAAAAGTGACAAAACAAAAGTGAAAAGGGCTCCTTAAAAGCCTTTGGCCTTGAAGATGCCTATTAGGACAGCTGCCTTTCCCAGAGCAGCAGTTGCCTGGACTAATGATTTTCAAAGGACCATAAGGAAAGCGAAAATCAAGTGGTGAGAAAAAGGTCCTTAACAGCTGCTTTTGTTGCCAGAAGCTCCCTTGATTGCATCACATGTTTAGTTCAAACTACCAAAATTGAACACAGAGTCTCACTGATAATTATATCTTTTTATCTAGAAAGATGGACAAGCCAAACAGTCACTTTCATCTGCCAGAATCTGTGAAGCAGAGCTAATTGGCAGGATGTTAGAGAGGTCATAGCATAGTCCAGTGAGAGAATAAATACACCTGAACTCCTTGAAATTAGCTCAGCATCATTTCAGACTTCCCAGGGAACCGATTATCATTTAAAGTTAGTAATCATAGTGAAAACTACTGGGAAGAATGTTTGTTGTACAGGAAACTCTGTATTCAGAGGAAAGGACCGTAAACTATGGAAAAAAAAATTAGTGAAAACCTAATGCATCATCAGATAAAAATAAATTTTTATCTATGTCTCATTACATCCTTTCCTTCTCATCTAAAGAAACTTTCAAAACCAGCAAGAACCAATATCTTGAGACAAACATATAAAGTCTTTTTAACCTCATATGCTCAATCCAGGCATGGCCAATAATGGATGCCTAGGAAAGAATCTAAGAATATAACACATATGTAATAAATTTCCAAAATATCTTCATAGCCTTTAGCCATTCCTACTAAGGCATGTTCCCAGCTGTTTCAGTCAGCTGTTTCCCCAGAAGCATTAAAGTATCCATGGTCTTTCTGCAAGCTTCAGGGTAAGAACAGTGTGGTACCAAGCTTTTCCAGGGAGAAAAGTGGCTCTCTGCAGTGGCAGTCACAATCCTACTTTTTTTCTTCCATCATGCACTCACCGCACTCTAGTGAGAGCATGATTGGTGAGCTAGTTCTTTATTTTTAGGCTGTTTCTCTTGGCTCTCTGTTGAAGCTCTTCCCCTTTCCTGTGCATCTGCACTTCCCCTAGAGGAGTACATCTGGCTCCTCATTCTTCAAGAAGCAAAATTCACTTCTCTTTGAGATTGCTTATGCTGGCTTTGAACACAGGATAAGCTTATACATATATATGCAAACACTTTTCGAAATGTTTTTTGAAACATCCTGCCAACTGACTCCAAAATTGTGAAGACTGTATTTAACACAAAGTGTTTGTCTCCTTACTGTATCAGTTTGATCCCTAATAGTACCTGTAAGGTACATTGGCAGTGGATCAGGATTCTCTGTTATACAAAGATCTCACCTTCCTGCGCTCTCATTGTTTTTTTTGAGAGTAACAATTGTCTTCATCAAAGAAATGAATGTCTGTGTTTGAAATGTTTTAGTAAGTGCAATTCAAATACAGATTGTGTACATTAAGAGAACAATACAATATAGTGTTAGTTAGGTAGTGTAAAAAGTATAGCTTAACAATATATGGGAAAAGCTAGTGAAACAGGTTTGCGTTAAGGTTTTTTGAATTTGTAACCTAGTCATGTTAACAGGAAATTAAAACCCAAATTAAATAAATCAAGTTCAAATATGATTTTTGAAGCAGGGATTGTATGCACAAAGATTTCGAGTTTAAAATAGTATTCTTGGTATTGTTTAATATAAAAATTTGACTTGTAAAATATTTAATTAAATTATTAAAAAGGGCTATTATACTTGACACAACTTCCCTCTCAGCATGCATGTTTATATTAAGTTCTAACTTAATTTTACCTCAATTTTTTGTTCTCTCATTTATTGTCTCATGCATGTTTCCCAGGATAGCCCACTGGTCTTACAGTCTGACAGAAATGTAACAGTGAATGCAAGAAATCACATGGGACAGTTAACTGGACAACTGACAGTAGGTGAGTGTTCTTTATTGAATGTTATGTTTATCAGTTTAGCTTTATTAATAGTCTTCATAAATTACCATCACATATAAAATATTGCTGAAAAGTCAGGGAAAAAATCTCATCACCATACTCAAAAACCATTCCATACAATGGATCATAAGAGCATGATTCAGCATTAGCTCAAGGAAGAAAAGCTAGAAATGTCTCAAAATAGCTAAAATGAAAAGAGCTTAATGAAAAATCATTATTTTGAGACCATTGTAACAAAACAAACTTAAATAGCCTCAGCAAAATATGTTTCAACAAAACTTTCGGTGGGAAAATAACCATGATTTTCTTATACTTTCTGTCAGTCTTCCATTACTTCCGTGTCAATTGCTTTGGCCCTGTCATTTTTGTAAGTCATTTTTGTCAGCACATATTCAAAGAAGTTGGAGTAACAGAATGTTAAAAATCAGAAAATAAACAAAAACCAAAATGCTTTCCTAGTCACTATAAAATTTAATTGAAAAAGTAGCATACTGCCAGTCATTCATTAAAACTAGTATTTTGCAAAATATGAAATATAGCAGTTCCAAATGAAATGGAAATTAAAAATTCCTCTACTTATCTGTTTCACTTACCATGTATTTCCCCCATTTTATGAAGTGTATTGTGTTATACTTTGGTTTTAGTATGAATCATATTTCTCGTGTTAATAAATATGAAATAAATATGAAGTTTTATATTTTCTGAACTAGAAGAGTACTGATATTGATTTATTTTTAAGAATATTGGCCAAAAAATTCACTGAAAAATGATATACTAGTTCTGGTACAAAACAATATATCTTGACTGGGAATGGGATAAAAAAATATAACAACATATATGCATAAGACCTTAATATACAAAATTCAAGGAGAGACCTCCTTATACCTTAGTATATAAAATTCAAGGAGATTAGTTTTTATGTTTTGATTTTTCTCACTTTACTTCTGGATTAAGATGTGTTTTGTTAATTGTTTTTCCGCCATGTGCTGAGATTATGCCCACGAATAATTTTAAGTTAAACTCTAGTTGTAATCTATACTAAGTTATCATACTGACTGGAGACAGTTGGCTTCTAGTTGTAAAAATCTGTGCCAAGTGCACACAGTGCCACACCATCTGCACTGATTTCCCTGAAGGACCACATCGAATGAGTGTGCAAAGGTAACCAGACTTGCTAGCAGGTACAGATGAGGAAAATTAAGCTAACACCTGTTCTGGCCATATTGTACTTGCCCAGTGCAATTATGAAATGCAGTTCTCTATCATCTGGTAACTCTCTTGTTAAAACCTCTACTTTAGCGGTTAATTGCAAAAAGGTGAGTTGCCTATGGCAGACATTCACATTGGCTGAAATAGATATAATATTTTTATTGTTGACACTATTCTGGCTGAGTGAATCCAGCACTGAAAATCACCATGAGTGTATTGAGACTGACCTACTTAAAGACATCATACTAGAGGTTAATACTCTAAAAACATGAAGGCCTGAAAAAAACATGTGTTTTTGTGTTACCATCATTAGGGTGAACACCTTAAGCTTCTTGGTGTGCAGCTGGTGCCATCTCTGGAGACTAGAAGCCTGTTAAATTATAATATTGTATTTACATTATTTCTTAATCTATCTTCCTCTTTATTTCGTAGATGGCTTTTATTATTTCTTATATCAGTATATTTTTGTTTTTAATCCTTTGTACACTATTGAATGCATGTTAAAATATTCCTTATCTCTAATTAAATATTTCTTGCGTAGTAAAGAGTCAGCATAACCTGGATGTTCTACTATTAAGAAATCAAAGAAATTTTCAGGAACCTAAAAGTAAAAATATTTTATTAATACACTCCCTTCTATTTTTTTTTTTTGTTGTAAAAGACAAAACAGAGACAAGATTTACTTTTGCCTAGGCAAAAGCATGCCCACATTTACTGAAAGAAGTACAGAGTTTGCTGACATATGAAAATGCTTTTTTCTATTAGTTGTAAATGCACTCCAGAAAGTCCCTGTCTTTAAAAATGTTCTGTCCACTCACTAGTGCTGTGTGCTGAAACAGCTGTTTTTGTGGCTGCCCAGTGGAAGGACTGAAAATAAATAGCAAGGAAAAATGTTTTAAGCAACAGAAAATCAAATTATCCTGTCTTGAGGGGAAAATTTTCTTGTTAAAACTTTTCAATGTCATTATCTGCTCAGTCTTTAAAGACCTGAATAATCATTAACAAAATAGACTACAAGTTAATATGCATGGCAGGAACATTCTACAAAGAAAGAAGGATGCCAGTGCATTCAAAAGGATCATAATGCACTTTTTATACATGTGATATCATTGGCATTTTATCCACATTTCACAGGGCTCAAGTGATACTACAAACCAGCAAATAGGCTGGTCTCATCCTGTGTTTGGCAACCATAAAAGTAGCTAAGCGTATTGGATGATTGAGTGTTTAAATGATATAAATTCAAGTTATGCTTCAGGTCATACAATACCAAGGTACACTCATTATTGAGGTACAGTATTTTTATACTGGCACTAAAAACTGTACAGAGAGAAAGTCACAGCTGCAGCAATGCTTTCTGTTGGGATCTGTACCAACTGAGAAGAGATGTTGGTTTGTACTCCAGTCTATTCATGACATATGGTCTGGAATCTGCCAAGTTTGTGTCTGGATCTCCATGAGGACTCCACAGCCTTCAGTATTTAGACATGCCATTTAAGACCAATGGAGCAGATGTAGCACAGACGTGAATTGTATCTACAAAATAAAGATGAAAAAATGACACTCCATTGAACTCTGCTGGAAAAGTTATCACATCTTTTCCCTCCCAACCATTACTTGCTAATACTTCTGCACTGTGCATTGTACTGAATTACCATTACACAATTTTTTTTCTCTATTTAATCAACGTTTACATAGTTTATATGGAAAATTATCTACTTCTTTTTTTTCTACCAATCGGCAGAGAAATGCACATTAGTTGCTCACCTTGAGCCTCAAGTCTTTTTTCTCGATGCTGTCTGTACATATCTTATATATCTCTGCCTTTGTGTGGAGTACATTAGGCTTGCAAGCACTAAAAAAAAAAATGTAATGTGACATTTGAAACTGAAATGTACATTTGTATTTGATGCAGATTTGTCTTCAGGTTAGATTATTATTTCAGCTTTTTTTTTTTTTTTTATGAGAGGTGTTTTTTTCCTTACTGAAATAATTGTTTCTGACAGGTATTTCTGCTACTGTTTGACCCTTTTCTGTTCATAAAGAACTCCAGGGATATCTGAAATGCATAAAAAAGTGCATTTCATTTCTGCTAAGCTTTGAGCCCTTGGACAGAATCATAACTCTCACAGATATCCAGACCTCTACAAGCCACAGATTTAGTGAGCTCCTAAGCTGTCTAGTCACTGAGATCTCCAGAGCCATGCAAATTCAGAAAAAAATATTTGAATGCCAAAGTTATATAACATTCTTGCAGTTACTTTTTGAAAATAACAGGCAGATGTATGATTTTCAATTACAGCACTGCTAAAGACTGATAACATTGCTGAAAGATATACTCAAATAACTTGTCAAACTCAGAGATCCTTTCCATACATTTACCACAAAACTTGTCTTGTGTATTCTGAGATCTTTTTCTTTAAAATGTGCTTGCTTACTTTTGGTGTTCCATCAAGAGTCCTTGGGTTATGGTGCAGAAACTGTTGGACATTAGAAACTGCAGGTATGTAACTTTGTGGGAGTTTCCTTCATCATTCATACCTATATCATATAGGGCAGTTTCCTGTGCTTATATAAAGTGATACCTTAACAGGTAACACATCCTGTCACCCCTTCACTTCTGAGGTGTTCAAATAGCTCATCACCTAAATGCCACTTCTGATGTTCCCTTTGCAACCTTTAGATATCAATGAAAATCTGAATCAAGATACCATATTTCAAGTATTCTTGCTTTTAGAATTAGCTGTGGGAGTGACAAAATGTTATAATATCTTCTTATTCTATGAGGTACTAACAATAATAAGGTACATGTAATAATATGTGTATGTATGTTGCTTTAAATCTTTGGTATTATTGTCAGACATTTACTTAAGATTTTTATGAACTTGAACTAAGTATCCATTAATAACATGCTTAATGAGACAAGAAATGTTTCTATTTTTGAATCTTGTTTGCATACACTGTAGTCTCACTGTAAGGTCTTTTCTCCTAAGTGTTGCAAGAAGAGGGTGACCATACACATACACCCTTTCCTCACTGTAGGAAAAGGGAAAAATGGCCTCAGCTCTTCTCGTATCTGCATAATTGTTCTTGCATCATCTGTACTAGGATGCTGGGAGGGGGGGGATGAGTTGGTTTGCAATCCCTCACTATCTGTTTCTGCCCTTCAGCTAGGAAAATATTGATTAGAACTTGTCAGGAATATGTGAAATAAAGACTTTCTCCTTCCACTTACAAAGAGGTTTGCCTATCTGTAATTCCAAACTACACTGAGATTTCCAAAATCTGAAATACATTAAACATTTTGGTAATTTCCATATTAAAGCATTTGCTCTTGTAACAACTGTGGTACAGTAGGATAATTATTGTTGTTAAGAAGATACGGCAAAACAAAGCCAGATAAATGAGTTATCCAGTTCTCAGCATTCTCTCAATTTCTTTTCCTTACTGAAATACAGACGGAATAAAGACAAATTTTGGTCCCTAATACCACTTTAATGTATGCAAATAAGAAATGCAGGCAGTTCATTTTACCACACCTAGATGAATTAGTAGTCCAGTTTTTGCAGTTATATACAAAGAGGAGTATTTCACATTGAAATTCAGACTGAATATGTAATAGCTTAAAATTTTCTTTTGGGGCATTTTGTCATTTATCAAGTTGTTCTCATTGTAATGGAAGTTTTTAAGTTGTAGTTACTTTATTTCTTCTTAATTTTCTGATACAAAAATAAGTGAACACAGAACCTGTAATTTCTGGGCTAAATTACTTTCAGTTCTTACATTTTTTTCAGATTTTTGCACCTTAAGAGGAATTTTCTGTTGACCATCCCTTGGTTGTCAGATGTTTTCCCTGTTACCTTTTGATTAGGTACTTATTATTCAGAGAATATTTGGATAATTCACACAGCAAAATCTTATACATTCTGAGTGTGCTAGTTTTAAAGTATGATGTTTCTTAAACTTTTATAGCCAGTTAAGCACTCTTCCCAAATGTAGGAACATAAAGAGTTTATCAGGAGGTGAAATTACATCTTGTGTACATAATGTGTGGTACCAATCCATTGTCAGGTCTTTTAAATGGAGGTAAATTGGAGATAATCTTCTCCTTTTTATGCAAGTTAATTTACCTAGTACTTAGCTGCAGGGTTAAAGGATTTCTTTCAGCTTCAGGACTCACTGCAGAAGGAATGATGGAGCAGTGCCTGAAAGGCCATATGGCTTTATGTCTCCTCCTGGCAAAGCACACAACTTGAGCCAAGAGGCAGTCAGAAAGTGAGCCATGTTGCTCATAACAGTTGAAATGTCCAGCTGGAATCCGAGTCTCATCCCTCCTTCTAATTTACAGTGCAACATGACGTTGCCTCCATTTCTGTCTGTCTAGTCCATGGAAAAGTCTTTTTACAAACCATCTGTGCTGTAGCAGGTTTTGTGATAGGAGTTCACCTAATATATACTCTTAATGACTTCGGCTAAACTTTCATGAGAATCCACTCCCATTAATTAATTATCCTGAAGTGCAGTATTAAGAAAATATAAAACTCTCTGAAAAGTGGTCCAGACTTTGACCTATTTGCCAGCACTTTGATGGGTCTGCCAAACTAATCCTGAAAAAATTAACATCATAATTTATTTGAAATCCATCCATATTTCTCATGCAATTCTCTGTTTAAGTAATTTACAAATAATAGAAAGCATCAGGGTTTGTTTGTTTTGATTCAGCATCAAGAGGCAGACAACTCCATTCTAATTTTTGTTTCTATTTCACTTGTAAATTAGTTGCATCATTTTCTGTGTTAATCTTCATATGTGCATTTGAAATTCAGTTATGGCAAATATGCCCTCGTGACAAGCCCTTGTATTAACTGGATTGAAAAATAATACTTTTTTACACATCCATTGCACAATTAACTCATAGAACTGTTAAATATGCTACATCAACCATGTTGTTTCAATCCAGTTTGTGCTTGGTTAACAAGGTATCTTTTAAAGAGAGAGATAATTTACACAGTACATTTGATTGCATTTGATAAATTAGGTATATTTTCATGTTTTAAGCAATACCTTTCATATCATTATGATGATCTTATTATATGTTATGTGCAGACATAACACTACATAGCTGGTTAATATTTGAAATACACTATGGTGTAAAATATATCTTAAACCTCCCTCATTGCCAATTCATAGCAACAGGAATTGCTACATGAAAACTGTGCTGTAAAAATAAAGCAGTAAGATAGCTCTCTGTCAGTTATTAGGACGAAGTGGTCATTCTTTCTTGTAGGTATAGCCATTATTTAGCCTGCTACTTCCTTCCTGAAATACAAGAGCATATCATATCAGTTGAGATGCCAAGAATTAAAAATTCTCTATGAATAAACACTACTGCAAGAAGCAGTAGGACAGTAATTGAATTCTGTGCAATTTCAGCATGGTTATTTCAGGGGAGAGAAAGTGCTTATACATTGTTGGAATTAAACAGCTTATCCAAAATGTCTGTGCAGTGGATATGATTCTTTGCTTTATCATCCTCAGTAGTGTGTTACACATAATCATTTTTGAATCTTAAAACTAATAAATTCAGTACTTCCAGAGCTGAGGACTTAAGCCCTCTCCCTGCTATTTCTGTATTCAATATATTTTCTTTCTTCTTTCTACCTTCTTCAGACACTAAAAGTTTTTGTCATTTGAGTCTGAATACAACTTTTCTTCTCTTTTTCTTTCCCTCAGTCTGAGATCAGGAAGACAATTTCTACCTCGGATACAAGCTACAGCTCATGTTAGTTCATTGTTGAAGTTATATGGATCTAAAGTGGAAAGCATATTTTCTGTCTGTAACTGACAGACAAAAATAAAAACATACTTTTTACTTTTATAAGTAGTCTGATATTTTTCTTTTTGTACCATAGAAAAAACACATGCAGCTTATTTTCTTTCCTTGTTTGTCTGTGATCCAAATTTGGAGGGAATTCTAGGGTCCAGTACCTTATTTTTGGTGCAGTGCTGGCAGGAACACCTGGCATGCTAAGGACTGGTGAGGTGCTGGCTTCCTGCCGGGCAGCCTTCAAAAATAAGCCACCACAAGCCTCTTTTTCCTCATGAAAGCACAATGGACTATATCCACAGTCACTTTAGAGGTGATATTAAAACAATGAAAGGGAACACTAAATTTGTGTTTTCCAGGCAGGGATTATGGAGGGGGAGCAGGGGTACAGCAATGACTATGCAGAGATGTGTCCAATCCACTTGGTATCAGCCTTAGCTTGCTGCCTTTAGTATTTCATCTCAATGCTAACTTTGACCCCAGAGCATCTGTAGTGAGTCTGGACACATACTGAAGTAGATTTTAATTATCAATAGCTGTTCCGCGGTGGCACTGCAGTTTTCTGCTTACTATGGTGCTTTATAGGCTTTTTATCTTACCTTATTGTATCTTAAATACAAGTCTGGACCTTTCCAATGTTTCTAGAAAATTGGTACTGAGAAATGGTAGAAAAAGGTATTCTGTTGTAATTCTCAAATATTTTATCCTCCTTCCATCCCACCCAACCTGACTCCATAAGGTATTGGAGGACCCGGAACCATGAGAAGTTGATTGATTTAACTGTAGAAGTAGAGTCTTGAGTGGGAAGAGGTAATTAGTGTTTTCATGGTGGTGCAAAAGTGTTAGTGTTTAAACATTAATCCATTGCCATCTGCTGTTACCCATGTGCTGTTGGCCAGTGCAAACAGCGTAACTACTGCCCAAATGTTCAGAGCAGGGAAGGAGAAGTGATTTCCTTTTGTAGGAGAGACATCCCAAGAGTCAAAGAAATGGGCTTATTTAGAGGTATAGGAGTGGGCTTGAAGGATGCATCCAAAGATGGCTCTAATTCTTTGTCTTTAGCTTTATCTGAAGCTAATACTTCATTTAACTTCAGAACAGCTGCTGTGCATGTGTTGTGACATTCACAAGGCTGCTGCTGGGTGCTAAGTATTATTAAATTACCTACAACATCTGGACATTTAACAAGTCTCTGACAGGACATTAAGATTTTATTTTTACCTCTTTTCTCCCTGTTGTTCAGACAGCTCACTAATATTGTCAGGAATATATTATTCTAAGGGGTGAAGGGCAAAACAGGGGTAAAAATGAGAATCCAATTTTAAGATAATTAAAAACAAAACCATAATTAAACAAAAGAGAAGAGCAGTGAGAACTTTCTGATGTTCCTTATTTCAGAGTTTCAGAGAACACTTGGAGGTAGAAATTCAGCAGTGGGCTGATGTTCTTAAAGGTGTTGAAATAACAGCAAAGAGATTTGTCAAAAAGGAGTGAGAAGTAATTTGATTGTGGACTTAGATTCTTTCTTCAGCTGAGTTATCTTTAAAAAGTCTGAGTTCTATTAATTTTATCATTGAAACATTATGGAAAATCAACCTGTTTCTGTTTGTGAACAAGATTCTGCAAGTGAACAGTCAGGCTTGGAAATATTTGTGTTTGCCCGTGAAAATTATTTTTGAATCTCTTAGAGAGCAAGTTCTGGTTCATGTCAATTCGATGACTAGTATTAAAAAAATAAGTAATGAAAACATTTCAGTTTTATGGAATTTACCCTCATATATCTTCAGACTATCAGAAATTTCATCTCAATGTTATGTTGCAGTTAATATTGTTTTCTAAAAACATCAATATTGAAATTTAATTTCTATTTATTGCACTTCTCCAAGTCCTATTAAAAATATAGTTCCAAAACCAACTTCAATGTAATAGTGTAAATTTACTTTAAAAATACATTGGAAAATAACGATTTATAACCACTACTTTTTTTTGTGTTTATTTATAAATGAAATTCTTTATTTGCTTTTTTTTTTGCCTCCATTTAGCGCAGGATTAAGTTTCAAATTCCATATTACGCCAATACTAGACATGTTTAATTGTGCCATTTGTTGATGGGCAGAGCTGTTTTGATGCGATTTGTCTCAAGCCTGTACAGCACAGTTAAAGGTATATTTATGACAAATTTTTAAAATTTCTTTAATACATAAATATATCACTGAAAATAACTTCTTTCTCCTTAGGCTATTCTTAGAGTGATAAATATTGTAGTTGTAACTGAAATATGAACAGATGGCATTGAATTAATGATTAGCTGAATATTTTTAAATTTGACTAGATTTCTTCCTGTGAAGAAAAGAATTCCATAAATCTGAAATTCATTAGCCACTGGGAATAGTTATCAGTCATTGAATCACTAACATGAGTTAGAGCTCAAAGTAATACAGAATGAGCTTTTTTTTTTTTCAAATCAAAATTATGGACTACCTTGCCTTTAAAATAAGTTAGGGTTTCAAATATTACAAAACTAGGGTTCCAAAACTTCATGATTTTGCTTTTTTGTTGTTCTGCACAGATATTTTGGTTGCAGAAGTTGTTTTGTAACTCTTTTACCATAAGTATCGCCAAGGTATCTGGACTTGTTATCGCCTCAAAATTTTCACACACTTAAATATTTCTACGCATTTTGTTTCTGGTGCAGAAACAAGAAGCCAGGTGCTAATTTAACACATTTCTTTTTCTCTAGTTGAGTGATTCTGGTTGGCTTGCCATATTTCTGATGTGAAAGCTTTCAGCTAGTCCAGACAAAAATTCCACATATGCTGCAGATCTTGTCCCTGAACTTCCACATCCATCTGCATCTAAGTTATACTTCATTCCAGATACAGAATCATACATTCTGTTAAGGACATTTCAGATTTCCCATCAGTGAAGTACTCCATAAGTGGAGTATTTCAAAGGTAGACAATCTGGCAGTGATTCAAATCACAGAGACACAGAATTTCAGTGTCAGCAGGGTAACTGGCTGATGTAGATGTCTTCATTGGTGAATTGAATTGTGTCTTATGTGTTAGAAGTCAACAACGAACTCCACTGAGAACATTAATCAAAAGAGACACTTCCAGAAGCTAAGAGACCAAATATGCTTTTATCCTGCTTCTGCAGCTTTCTGGCCCTTGTCCCACTGTCAAGGGCAAGGAGACAAGTAATTCCTAAATGGATAATGCAGAAATCCTGAGAGCTGGGTTAAGCCCTCCTCATCTTGTGCCATCATCATAGCGGATGTTAGTTGCTCAGAAATTTCCAAATGCATTTCAGTGATCTACCAAGTAGCAGAAGGGTTTGAAATTATCATTTTCTGGTCATCAGGCTATATCTTTTCTCTTGTTTTGTTACCCAGTGGTACTACTTTTTGTAGATGAGTAATTTATCTTGTAGTATTTTGTACATTATTTCATTAAATCTTTCTCAGATAAAGTGTGATTATATGAAATGCTAAGACATTTTGAAGAGATAGCTTCAGGATATTTGCACTTTCTAGCTAAAGCAGATAATTGGAGAAATAGTCAGTTTGTAAAAATTACATTTTTTTAGTGTTCCTTATATAGTTGCTATCGGTATTGAAGTGATTTTATAAAAAATATAAAATAGGGGGTTTTTAACATTTATTTTTCAAGAAAGTTCCTAAGTACTCTGATAGCTTGTGTCCTTTGGTTAGGTCTTCTCTCTCAAAGTGTGATTAATTCAATTCTTTATCTCAAAAAAGTTTGATTTACATTCAGAAAAATTATAATGGTCTAATTCACTACATTGTGAGCAATATTATACAATATTTTTGAGTCACAACAGATTTTATTTAAAGTCTATGGGAAACTGCCAAAAGTATTTGGATGAACAATTTGTATCTTTTTAATAAAGTTGGAAAAAAAAAAAAAGGAAGATGCAAAGCTAACCTCTTAATAACAAAGGTACATAGAGAATTTATTAATATATTGACAAAATGGAGATTGACCAAAGGTTGGGTTTTATGCCTTTAGAGGTCTTTCCAACCTGAATGATTCTGTGATTCTGTGAATATGAGAAAAAATATTTGCTATATTTTAATTTATATTAATAAAACACCAAAAAATGTTCAAAATGTCTGCAGGGTAGAAAAAAGTCTCCAAATAACTGCCTAAAGTTTACAGAGAGTATTACCGGTAAAGACAAAACTGAAATGCTTTTCTTTTTAAATCCACAAAGTAAGTTATTTTTAAAATGTGACAGGATAGATGAGTAAGACTAAACATAAGGAACCATTGGATTGTATGAATGTATTTCACTTCATCCAGTTTCATTTTCAGTCCAGTTACCTCAGAGTGATAAAGCAGGGTGCATAAAGGTCCTTGCACTGCTAGCAGGTATTTTAGACAGCATACAAACGAGACATTAGGCCTCCAAAGATGCAAATAATGCAAACACTGGATTTGTTGTTAAGAAAAGAATAAAGTAGAGATGTAGAGATTTATAGATCAGTGACTTTTCAGTAGAATTTCTGGTAAATTGGTAGAATGTTCAATAGAGAAGTCTGGCTAGAAGTCTGATCTAAAGGAAATATATAATGATAAACAGTAACAGATTAAGCAGTAACAGATTTAGCAAGGTGTTATATTTCTCAAGGAAACATTCAACAGCGTTGTTTTGTCTTTCATCCATCTAATGAAGACATTTCACAACTCTCCTTACTATTTCTGTGTGCTCTTGCTATTTCATTTGAATGTGGTGTTCATCAAGTACAGCAGGTAGTCAGGTATCTTACTATGAATTGTTCTGCCTATTTTTAACTCTCTTTTCAGTGGAATGTGCAGCTTACTTAGAAACAACTCAGTATTTTCATAAAAACATAAAGACCAAACAGCATAATAATAACCTTACAGCCTAACCCAGCTAACAGAGAATGGAAATATTCCTACTGATTTTGTATGGAAAAGTAGTACCCAGACTGCTTCAGTAAGCCTCACCTTCCAAAAGGTGTAAGTTCATCTATATAAATCATTGATGTTGCAAAAATGAATCACATCATGGAAAGTTAAAAATTACAGTGTTAAGGATAAGACTAAAAACTTGAAAATTCTCTTAGGATTTAGTAATATTCAGGTTCCATCATGAGTAAGAAAAACTGATAAGCTTTCTACTCCCCTTCACATTTTGTAGTGCACAAAATACATTAGAGTTATAAATAATGCAGTTGCCTGAGCTGGACTTTTAAGCTTGTCAATGAAAGCTAAGTTGATAAATGCAGCTATAAAAAGAAGTTAACATATTATGGCTAGTCATTGATGTCAGAAAGAAAGATTCCTGGACAATAAAGGAAAATGTGTAGGAAAGATAATGTAATAGATCTGGTAATAAAAATTAATATATATTTATTTATAATTTAGCATAGTATTTATTTTATATTTTAAATAATTTATGCAACAATCTAATTTAAAATGTATCCATTTACATAAACTATGTATATTAATTTATTACTAATATATGTTTATTCTATTTTTCTATGTTTATAACACATCTATAGTATTAGAAGAAAAAACAGTCTGATACAAAAGTCATTTTGCTTGCTACAAGAGAGTTAAACATATAGTGTGAAGTCCAACATGTAAATTTTGATGCCTGACGTATCTTCCTGTTTCTTGCTTGGCTTTCTTATCTAAGGACCCCTATTATAGCTAAAATGCACATCCTTTTAACCATTACAGAAGCAAAATAAATGTGCTGACTTAAAGCTGAAAACAACATTCAAGGAGCAAAGAATCACATTTTACTTTCATTCACCCATGTGTATTGTTCACAGATGATAAAATTATGAACAGCTGTATCTGGTCAGACCAAAGGTCTGTTCAGCTGCATAATTTCTGAGTCTCATGGAAATTACCATATGTTAGGGCTAGTAGGCAGGAAAGCACAGAATTGCTCTCGAGTTGTTGTGGCCTCACATAGAAGTAGGATGGAGAGTGTTACCTGCTGCAACTTGCTTGCTACTTCTACGTGTTATTTTCATAGCTGGGGTTCCACGGTCAAAATGCACCAGGAGGACAGACTGCAGGAAGAATGTATTCTATCTATTGCGGACAATATTTCATATGTGTTTTTCTGTGAAACTGATATACTGTATCAATGGTGGGCTTGGCAGTGCCAGGTTAATGTCGGACTCGATGATCTTAGAGGTCTTTTACAACCATAATGATTCTATGATTCTACAAAGTTCCTAGAAGTAAAATCTGTCTGCGAGGACAGAACTTTTCTGTCAGATTTCATTTGACAAAGTCCTAAACCTGTAATATCACTAATCTTTCATGGATATTAATGGTTCTGTAGGTCATGATGAAGGAAATATCCTGCCTGACTCAGATGGTCCTACTGAGTTTCCTCTTATAATAGTGTGTGACTTATTCCTATGCTATTAATTTATGTTGACAGCTGTTATCGTCCACTTTCAAAAAAGATAACAAATGTGTGCTTTATTTCTTCTCATCTAGCGTTTTCTCCAGCTTCACTTGTCTGAATAGATAACCATTCAAAGTAGGAAACCATGAAGATCAACCTCTCTTTTCATTTGCACAATTGTTCCTGCATTCAATGAAATTTTTTTAAGATCTCTGCTGAACAAAACACTGTCATGTCTAAAATTCCTATGAATATTAAAAAAAAATTATCTAGGTGTATTTTTCTCAAAATTTGATCTTAGGCTCAGATGAGTGTTGAATCTTTATTATAAAAGCTTTATGTCTTTAATCTCCAATCTCAGAAGCATCAACACATTTTTGCAGAAGTAACTTTTTTTTATCATCCAGACTCTGCATTAAATTCATGAAACATTTAATAAATGTTTAAATACCCCATTTTTCATTGAAGAACTAGCAGAAAGTATATTGAACTTTATTATGTTTCCTATTTACAAGGTAATTTGTGGTAATTCTGCTTGAATTCTAATCCCTATGTTTAATCCAAGGTTGTTGATTTTTTTTTCTGTGTCTGAATTTGTTGTTTGCTGGGTGGACATGGAGGGTGATTGAGAAATCAAACACAACTGCTATTGTTTGTAATCATATCTAAACCTTGTAAGACTGGAGAGTTCTTGTAACTACTATCACAGCAATTAGTGGTTCTAATCAGTATTTCTGAATAATAATGAAGTACTGTAAGTAATCATTGACTTTTAAATGCAAAATGTTAGAACACACATTTTTCATTTTGTTATTATTGTATTACTTATTAGTAAGTCAAACCCTCTACAAATTCAAAGCAGATAGTTTTAATCTTGAAATTCAATCTCTATTACTGTTAATCTGGAATAGAGAACCATAATTTTCTGTATTTTTACTGCATGCACTGCCCAGCATTTTCATTTAATGCATCTTCACTACAGTTAAAATGAACAACTTTAGGCTTTGTACCATTTTAAATGTAGTTGGTTTAATGACAGTTTCAATTATATAACTGCTGTGCAACTGGCATGTGTTATAAACCATAATTCCATACCATGTATATATGAATATGATACATATATTTTTCATCTATACACTTTAAATGAAAGGAATTTCACAGAAATGTAATAATTTAATTGAGAGTTATACAACTGAATTTACAAGTGAACAGTTTTCCTGAAGTCAAGATGAGAAAAGAGTTTGTCATAGACATCTCTTGAACCTGATTAAAGTCGCTATGGAGCCAACTCCATGTCTAGTATGAAGCAGAATAGCAATACAGTAAGAAGTAGCAAAGCTAAACAGCTTTTCAGGTAGCCATGTGTTTGATAGAAATTAACATTCCAAATAGAATTTAGAAGATACATTTTCATACATGATTCTCTGGACTGAAGTATGCATTATTCAAGCAGATATGATTTGCTGAAAATAGTGACAGCTCTACAAGTTTGAGATTAGAATTTCAAAATATTTCCTTTGTTCATGCATAATATTCTCAGTCTTGATGCATTGTTTTTATTAGCAGTATTAAAGATTCAGACACATTTTATGAGATGTGTATGTTTGTAGAGTATTTTTGGAACACAGCAATTTGCTTTACAGCTAAGAAGATAATACCCTAATACATTTCAAATGCAACTGCTTGCTCCTGTTTCAACTGGGAAATGAAAATGTAATGAAACAGAATTCCATTTTGATATCACTGATTACTCCGTAGGCAGTTTAACTTTTCAAAACCAGTTTTATGACGTTCACACCTGCTTCTATGTAAAAAAAAAATTAACATGTATTACGTTTTTTAGTAATCTCTCAAGTGCCTTAAACACACTAACTACCATTTCAGCAATAAATAATACCAAGTAATACACTATTAAGTCCTCAGTGAAACATGAAGTAAAAGCCCATTTATTTTAGCATTAAAATTCATTTACTTCCTGTAATGATATTTTGGACTACCTAAATTCTATGTGTACTTATATACAATGTGATTCTGAAGCAGCACAAATAACATCTGAAATATATGCATTCCTCAGTCAAAGTTCCAATCATTGTTATTTAAGCCATTTTTCATTAAATCCTATATTATCCTAAATACATCACAAGTTTTAAAAAGCTGCTATTGAAACATGGGCTGTCACTTACACTGATATATAATGAGTAGGAATGTGGCAGGTCTTTTCTCTTTTTGATTTCTGACACATTTTCTGTTAATTTATTTTCCTTACAGAGCTAACAAATTTGATGGGTGTATATTAGTAACATCACAGTACTTATAATGACGCTCACTTTTAGGTGGCTAAGTTATCATTAGCTCTGAAAAAAAAAGTTGAAACTATTTAGTATTAAGTTATTTGTAACTGTCCTTTGGTTCCCTGAACCATAAGTATGGTTGCAGGACAAGGGGATCCCCAAATATCTACATCTGAAATATGAAATCTGTCCCTGTCTGTTTTTACAAAGATTTTGTATATTTTCAAAACAAAGCCAACAATCTAAATTAACACATATTAAAAAAAACTTTAGTGAGGGGGAAGGGGATAAAATACCATTTTACACATTGACAGAATGTACATATCTAAATTCAACAAAGTGCATCATCACAATTATTTTGATAATTCCTTTTCATTTTGTTTTTTCTTTGTGAATGAAAAATAGCCAGAAATTTTTTCACAGTACAAGCATAAGTTCATCTGAATTGTTTTGATTACAAAGTTGATTCTGCAAATTATGAGCTGCTAAGGCAATTCCTGGACAAAATTAATTATCACAGTTTTTCTACTCCTTATTGCACATTTTGATACTATGCATTTTCATATTAAACTGAAAACTTACATATTATGGAGGCAGGAGTTTTTTGCAGACTTTTAAACAAGATTATTACACTGAAATAATATATATAAATTTATTTGTCCATAATGCCCTCCACATAATTTCCAATGCATATGGATTTATTTCAGGAATGTATTACAAGTCTAATTAGGGATCATAGAGAAAATTTCAGATGATTATTCCCTGAAATAATGTATCTTGCCTTATATCTTGTTGTGTCATACACAGTTGGCTTTTCAACACCATTTTCAGAAGTAATGTTCCCTTTCATTTATTAATAAAATGAAATTTTCAGAAACAATTTAGTGCACAAAACACTGGAGAGTAAGAATCAGACCTGTAAGTTGTAAAGCATAGTAAATTTAAAAGTCTCAATACCTACAAACTTTCTTCATTGAAGTTAAGTCAACTCCATATATCTGTCCAATTTCAGAATTGTTTTCGGGTTTTTGAGCTTTGAGACATTTGGGAATATTGTTTCATAAAATATGACATAAATTTTGATATCTTAGTTCATGTTTTTTTATTTGTTTTGCTGTTTTGTAGTGGGTTTTTTTTCTTATTCTGTTGTCGAAGTTTACAGTAGAACTGAATGAAAAATTTCTGCTTTTCTGCTGTGTTGATTTGTATGTCTTGATGGAATAGGGTCATGTGTTATCTTTATTTTTTAATTGGCAAGAAGCTGCAACTTAAACTGAACAAACCCCAGAGAGCTCTGTCTGAATTGGCATTTCAGGATCTCAGTATTTAAGTACATTCTAAATTTTAGTGTTGATTTCCATATAATACTGTAATAGATGGCTTACAGAAAGCCAAATATCTTAGTAAAACATCACGTATTCGATATGTTTTGGATATTCCATTTATGCCAATGACTACTTCTTACAAAATACCTTGAATGCAATGATCATTTCCTTGATTTCAGGAGCTGATGCTGTGGAAGCTCAGTGTAAGAGATTTGAAGTGAGAGCAACCGATGGTGGAAAAGTATTGTTTTCTGCAGATGAAGATGAGATTGTCATTGGAGCAGACAGACTGAAAGTAACAGGTATGGTAATAATAAAGACTCTAAACTGATGGAAACATATATTTTTTAATACCTATAATAGTAATTAAGCTATCAATCCTCTAA
The DNA here is from genome assembly GCA_013186435.1 of Turdus rufiventris. Lineage (NCBI taxonomy): Eukaryota > Metazoa > Chordata > Aves > Passeriformes > Turdidae > Turdus > Turdus rufiventris. Next base: position 1,750,865 of record PYHW01010620.1, on the reverse strand, counting down.
AATTGTAATCCACCGGAGAAGAAAATGTCTTCTCATTATCGGTGATTCTTTAACCAACCAAAAGATAATGCATGATCTAAATATCAATTCCTCTAAAGGTAGATGTGAATTTAAACTCTGCAGGACCAATGATGGCACAAATCACACCTACCACTGTGTTTTGGTTTTTATAGGTTACTGTTAAGCATTGTTTTGTGGTGTGTTTGCCATTTGTTTAGGTAATGGTCCTTGGAAATGGTAAAAAATATTCTATATGGGGACGTTTGTTTTTTCTCTATACAAAATATCAAGTCTAACTTCCATATGAATTAAAATTTCATGAGGCTCAGCTGAAAAACCTTGCTTTGATTTGACTATATGAGTTTATAATGAAATAAAGGTTGTGGTTATGGTTTCACCACAGCCAGCAGCTAAGCCTTATACAACCACTCCTCCCCAGTGCAGGTGAGGGAGAGTATTGGAAGGGTGAAAATAAAAAAAACCTCATAGGTGGAGGTAAAGACAGTTCCTTAGGTAAAGTAAAAGTCACACACACAAGCAAAGCAAAACAAGGAATTAATTCACTGCTTTCCATGGGCAGGGAGGTGTTCAGCAACCTGCAAGAAAACAAGGACCCATCATACATAACATGGAAAAAGAGAATTATGCTGAGCCCTGCTAAGGCTCAGACTTGATCATAATACTACAGACTGAGAAAACTAGTCTTAAATGTGCAATTGAAACAGGAGATTTCAAAGCATCTATCATAAGTTAAATAATAAAACATCTTACAAATGGTGCTATGAATTAGATTCCCGCCGCTGAGAAATGCATTCATAAATTTTAGATGGCATGAGCATTATTTTTTAATCAAACATTTGGCACCATAAGAATTAATTTTATCCAAAGATTGTGCGATACCTTTAAATTCTTCAGCAAACATATGAAAGGTGATGAGTCCCTGTGAGAACCATCAATCAGACTGTATTACTCCACATGGCGTGATATGACTGATGAAACCTGGCAGGAAATCATAATGTCAAACATCAACCGCAACTTTTTTCCTTTAGTTTCCTTTTGTCAAGCTCGTGTTTTTTATTTCCATGGTGCCTTGGGGTGAATATAGGAAAGGAATTATGGAAGAAGAAATAAAACAGAAGGTGAATATAAAAAAGGAAAAATAAGATGTGCTTATTTGGAGATAAAGCTCACATATGTATTTATTTAAGTTACTACAATGAAATTATTTTCTTTTCTTCTGTAGCAATCAATAGTGTCTCTTTGGAAGCACTTCACTGGGAATATATCCAATAAATTATTTATTTTAGTAATTAATTTTCAAAGTATGCCCATGGGCATTTGTAAACTACCACAGCAATGTGGGATTTTTTGTATCTTATTTTCCTCCATTTAGAGGATGTTTTTTAATGCTCATCTTTTAAAATCAATTTATCGTAAGTCAGTCTAAGAAGTTCTAGATTAATAAAATCTTGAAAGATTAAGTTGACAGCTTCTCTCTGATTACTTTTTGCAACATTTTTATTTGTAAATTTTTATATAGGCAGCCTATTCCAAAAAGAAAGGTATAATAGAAGCAGGGTAGTAATACAGATATCAATTTATTTCCCAGATAAGAAAAATATAGAATCAGAAGTAGTACTTTTTGGTTTACAAGTATTGCAGTTATATATTTGTATGTTAAGAGTCTCTCACTTTAAAATTAGGCCATTGGCTGGTTTAGTTTAAACTTATTCTTCCTTACATTGCTTTTTCTTTTTAACTGCATTAGCTCTTTTCTGTTTTATTACTCAAGGAAAGAAAAAAAGGATTCAAATTTTGTGTTGTTAGAGAGACCTGTTAGAATTGCAGCTGTCTATTGTCCTTTTGGACAGAGGTGCCTCCTGCCACCAAGTTTAACATGTGTCATTGAGTTGTGGAGGGAGGAAAAAGAAAGGCCTGATGAAGTGAGCACATTGTGAAAGAACTGGGGAAGGAAGTAATAACTAGAAGCTCATTTTCTGGTAGGCTCACAGGTTCCTTTCTGAACATGATTAAACTTTCTCCCTGTTTTATATTCACCCTTCTGTTCCAATGGACAGCATCTACAGCATCACAGAGTCTTTTGTCTCTCTGCAGCTACAGAACATGAGTATCTGTTTGATTTTTACTGCTCTTATTTAAATCTTAATTCAAAATTTTCTACCCTTTGCTTTTATTTCTCTTTTAACTGGAATACTGTACCGATCAACCTTGTTCATAAGAGTGCAAGCACATACCATGAGGCAGCTTTATCCTGCCACGGCAATTTTGAGAAAGATTAAGAATCCCTTAGGTCAGTGTACATTTTTCTGAGACAATGCTGTGAAATAAAGTTATATAAAAATCTTCACTGGATGGCTCTGTTAGTATAGTTTGGGGTTTTCTTATCTTTTTTTCTTAAAGCAAACTCATAGTTAGCAGCTGTATAAAAAGGATGAAGGAACCTGGAAATCACCTAGTCAAAATGCACCTACTGGTTTGTGGTTTTTTGACAATGTAAATTAGGTTTATTCTCCTTGTTCTTGTGGTGTGGCTTTCTTGGTTAAGGCTAAATGCACGTTATTAGAAATTCTCTTTTTTTCCATTCAACTTACACTTTTCTATCCAAATTTTACAAACACTTTTCTTTTTGAAAAAGGTATTTCTCTCTCTATGATTTCAAAGGGAAGAGACAGTAATTTAACTCTCATGTTGTTTCCTACATATTTCTTTGATCCATAAAATTCCTTCACCTTTCTATAACATTCTTTATTTAAACATGATTTTATCTCTGACCCTTCTTCCAAGACCCATAAAACTGTAGTACAATTTGTTTTGTTCCAGGTTTCCATAGCTTCTATATAAGTTACAGTTGCACATGTGACTTTTAATGTTTATTAATCATGCTTTAAAAAGGCAAAGCACAACTAGACTTGCAAATTAAATGAGACAGGTTGTCAGTCAGGAGCAATTGCTATTCTGCAGTCAAATCTAATTATGTTTTCTTTGTGTAGGAAATCAGCTATATAATGTTTTCTAAATAACTCAGTCTAAATTGTTTGGAAAATATTACTTACCTTTAAGGAAATCTAATTAATCTTGTTTTCTACTACTTTCTGAATTGCTGGATTATTTTCTTTCTTACTGCTGCATATCCGGGTAGTATGGTCTGTTTTAGTACAGCACCTGAATTCCTTTCTGGATAGAATTGAATTTTTTTATTATGATAATTAACATGTCAACAGTAATATCTTTTTCTCTAAAAAGAAATAAGGAGCTGCTTAGAAACTTGTCAGTTATAGTTTTACCAAGATTTTAGTTCTGTAGAGTTCAACTGCTTCATAATTTTTGGAAACACAAATTTTTCAGACACATGAAGTTCCACATCTATATTGTGTGACCTGATATAATTGGCTGAGGATCACTTTTTTCCTATATTTCAAACATAAAAATAGTTCTCACTGGGGGAATTGCAGTTGTACAAAGATTTGGACATTGTTGCTAGCAGTACTAGGAGAAACAAAGAGGCATAAAAAATTTGGTGGTCATTATGACTTCCTAAGACCCTTCTTCTGTGTCAAATAGCACAATCACGTAGAAAAATATAAAGTTGGAAGAGGACAGTAGAGTACATACTTTGGTAACTTTCTCAGATTAATAGCAGGATGTATATAGGTCAAAACTACTTTGACACCAAAACAGTATCACCAAAAAAAAGTGAAGGGCTACAAGTATCTTTTTCATTACACTGAAGTATATGCTTACAGTGGGTTGTCAGGCTTTTGATCAGTCATTGACTTCACTAGATGAAAGATGAGAGCCTTGACGTTTCAAGGAAGCTTCAGAAGGTTCCAGCATACTTATATTCTGATAATATTCTAATAATAATCAGAATTAATATGCAGAGGAGTGCATTGATACTTCACTTTTGATTTTAAGACTGGAAGTCTGCAGGTAATTGAAATATAGAAAGGTCTTCCAGGGTAGTTAAAAGGAAATGATAAAATAAAAATATGGCTTATGGCTATAAAAAGGAAATATGGCAGAATTATGAGGAAATATATGTGAATTGTAAATTAGGTTGGAGAAATAGAAATAAAATATTTATAACAAGTACTGAAATGTAGAAAAAAAACTTATCATTTGATGTATGTGGTTATTACAGTAGGCTTATATCTAGTGCGCTGAGAGATTGAATAGGAATTTCAGTATGAATGGGAAAGAAGATATTGTATTTGTCACATTCAGTGGGTGGATTGTCGTTCAGGACAGATAAAGTTTGGAGAGTGAAGTGGCATAAGATGAAAGGAAGCATTTAATCATTTTAAGGTGGCTTATGGAGCCAAATTATCTGACCACAGTAAAACTACTGTATTTGATGCTGTACTAAAATCTAATCCTTTAAGCAGATATGACAAATTCTTGGTATCCTGAACACTGAATGAACCTGAATTCTTTTATCATCATGTCAGTAATGAAAATGCATCACATATATAGGATTTCTGTGTTTCCTGAGTAATGAGTACATTAATATGTACTCCAGTAGTGAATGAGGTTTCTGATAAGCTTATTTAGGTCTTAAGAAAGCACTTAATGTCTATTCTTGCCTTTAAGGGAGCTCTGACTGAAAGATATTATTGTGGTAGTCTAAGCACTTTGACAAAACAACCTGTCAGGGCATGACTCTGGAGGTACAACTACAGAGATGATTGCAATCACATGTATATATCTGACTCCAACCTGTCTATGAACTGAAAGCTTTATGGGCAGGCTACAAATGGTGAGAATAAGTAAATAAGTAAATAAGTAAATAAATAAATAAATTTCTTATTCAGGACATTGCCTAAATATATATCTTCTATTTTAGGGTAGAATGCATCCAACTTGCTCAGATTCCAAGCAGTGTGTACTCATACTAGTCTGCAGGTGACTGTAGTTTGTTGGAAGAATACATTAACATAAGGATAATAACAATTTATTGGCAAAAGAAAGATTTTTGGTTTTGGCACTCAAAAAACATGTGGAAGGAAAAGAAGAATTGGTCTCAGAAACATATATAAAGTGGAATAAGTCTTGGTAAAATAAATTTTTCTGAAAAGGGAATAAACCTAAAAGCAGACAAATGTGCAAACAGTTTTCTAGGAGCAGGAAAATATGTTCAATTCCTCTACAGACATTTCAGTCTGGAAAAAATACTTATCTGGGCTGTTCTGTAGACTGAGACATAGAAGAAGTCAGCATATAGTCAGGCAGAAGAAAGGAAAACAAAAGGAAGAAAAGAAAATACCAAATAGCTAAATAACTCTCCTTCAAAATAGAGGTAGAAGACAATCATCTCCTACCTAGAGACTCAACCTAATAATCCATACTTTCTGAATAACTTTCCTTAAATAACCAACGTTTTTTCCCCTTTTTTTTCATGATAGCATCAATTACAAAGGAAGACAGATTTTAATACTTTCCTCTCCTTCTGGGCTGTAATCTGTTTAATTCTATTAAATAGGGTTTATTTTTTTAAAGCTGATTCTGTTCTTGTCTGAGCTGCTCCCTTGCAGAATGCAGCCAGCAGTTTCTTAAGGTTAGTGGAGATCATTTTCCCTGCTCTGGTACAGAGCATCAAGCTGGAGGCCATCTCAAACTTACCAAGTGAATCTGATTTCAGGTTAAGCCTTTAACACCAACATTACTGGATATTTGTGGCCAATGTAAGAATTAATGCTTTTAGGAAAAACTACCAATGTTTTGGCATCATATTCCTAATCATACTCTACCCTTCCTGTGGAAGGATTGTGTAAAGTCTACAGATGCAATTTAAAATAGTTCTAGTTTGAGGCATCTGAATTACATGATACCAGGCAAATCCACATGACTTAGGGAAGGGTCAAAGCTCAGCAGAAAACTGCCTCACTATTAGTAAGCTAACTCTTAAATCAAACTGAAATAACTTCTTTGGAAAACACACACTAAACATTCAGAAGGTTTTAATGCAAGAACTGGGTATTAATTGGGTTCAGATTTTGCAGCAACATTCTAACTGTTAAACCTGAGCTAAGTCTGACACACACATGTCCTCAGGCTTTAAATTGCAGCAGCCAAACCCATTTCTATTTTTAAGATACAGCTATTCACAGGAGGGAAAGGTGAGTCATAAAACAGCTCCAACATTCCTATTTTCCTTTTTACTTTTTTTGCCTTGCTTGTGGTTTATTTATGTCTGTTAAAAAAAAAAAATCTGTTGTTGGAGATAAGGGTCAGCCTGCATAACACCATAGGATTTCAGTTCAATAAAAAAAGGACACTTGGTTCCACATACTCATGCTATAATGGTGGCACTACAGGCCAAAAATATTTTTCTGTGTCCTGGGGCAATATTCTCATTGGGCGCCAGTGGATTAAATCATTTGGATTTCAATTTGTAAAGCTTTCAGAATAGGAGAAATAGTGTTGTATTTTCAGGAGATACTGTAGGCATCTGACTACAAATATACTCATGTACCTCTTACTGTAAGACATGCAATACACATCAGAGCTGCACTTCATTTTCTCTGAATTATATTAGAAACCCCTACGAAGTGTTTTTTTTAATTTTTATCCAACCTTAAGAAAACTTTTATCCCAACTTTATGAAAAGATAATGCATTTAGTAACCACAAACTGCAAGGTGAGATTATACGAGCATTTGTTATGACATACATCATACTTTACAAACTTGCATGAAACTGACCCTAAATTTAGGTGGAAAGTAGCAGAAGGCCTCACATGAAGGTACTGTTTGAGTTCATGGCAGTCACAGTTCAATAAAAAGCTTTAGTCAGAGGAAAGAGCTCACCACATCTTGGACTTCACTGTTTTCCCTAGACCTATTTATAAAGCAGGTATGTAGGCAAAGCTGTGAAAAACATAGATTCCAATAATGTCTGCTCTGCAATACATTTCAAATCTTATTCATAGCAGACTTCTATAAGCTAGGAGTAATTTTGCACACAGGAAGCAACTCCAGAAAAAAATTATTTCAACCAAAAAAATATGGCCTGCAGCTTTCAGCCTACATTGTGAATTTAAATTCCTATCCTCATTGTGGCTAATGATGAGCTTAAATTTCACAGTGTCTGACAGCATTAAATTCAGCGCACCAAGATGCAAGCATAATAAGACATCATTCTGGCTGTAGAAAAATATCATCAATATATATAGGACTTTGAATTTTGTGCAACAATGTGGCTTTGTTCAAGGTTCAGAAAGTATACAAGAATGTATGCTATGAAGCTTAAGAAGTATAGTTAGAAATGCTTAAAAATTCAGAATTGATAATGTAAATTCCAGAAGTAAGAGTGGTAAAAATCAACACATATTCTATGAAAGACATGAAATCATCTGTGGTAAAAACTACCTCACAAAAATAGAATGAAGAAAAATACTCAATATCCAGGCAGAAATGGAGGCATCTGAGAGCTATAGAATTGCTCTGAGATTCAAAATAAATTATTATTTGTATTTCATGGTTATTGAAGAAAGGGCAAATAAACTATGTGGTAATGTTGACCACCAAACCAAAAATAAAAGAAACAGACTATGTTTTTGATAAAAGAAATCGTATAATGCATAGGGCCTAGTAACAATATTTTGGAATATTTGGGGGTCTCTTGTTTCTTTTAACTTCAAAAGATATTTAATTACAGAGACAGATATCAATTAGGGAAAAAAAGAGAAAATATCAAGATTGTACAAAAGACATACAAATTGTAAGGATAACACAGTGTTGAAAAAGTAATGTGAGAAATGTTGCTGATCCGTGGGAAGAACTGAGAATGTGAAGGTGAAAATAAATCTTAGAATTATTTCAAATGAAAACATCCCCTGATCCAAAATTATAAAGACAACAACAAAACAAAATCAAATTGACTTCAAGTCTCAAAGAAATTGTAAGTAATACTTAAATGTATCCCCAGAAAAAGAGTTAGAAAGCATTTTGATCAAAGTTGAAGATCATCATGTGAAACAAGAAAGTCAAATTCAAAGCTGGAATGTGTAAACAGGAGTAGGCCCTGCAGATTTTCTCACCTATTCCACACTGGCAAGGTCCTCTTAGAGCTTAGTCCTGTTTGGTGCACCATTGTTCAGTAAACAACTGGATAGAATCTACATCCATGAGGCTGATTAGTTGTCCAGAAGAATTATTTCTGAGGAAAACAGAAGTTGGTGCTACGTAGCTTGAAGAAAGAATCTCAAAGAGAATTTAATATCAGTCTTGAGGCCCTGAGAAACAACCTGTTGAAAAACAAGGAATGCTATCAGTTAAAAACCCAAAACCAAAAATAGCACCTGAACTAAAAAAACCAAAAACCCATCCCCAACTAATTAAAAAAAAACCCCAAAAGCCCCTCACACCAACTAATCAACAAAAAACACAGAAATCTTTTAAGTGAAGGAATAGAGGAACAGGGAAATAATTTGAGAATGTAGAATTTCCTTCATTTTCATTTCAGAGCTAATTATACCATCTGTCGAAGAGGAACTTGTTGGTCTTGATTTGAACTTAATGATCACAGACAGGAATAAGCCTTAGAAGAGTTCAGATATTTCCTTTTTATGTCTAGTCACAAGTCATCTCATATAAATTCAATACATTTTTTTCTTTTTAATCTTGGTTCCTACTAACATATTAGATACAGTCCTCTTCATTGTAATTTTATTTATAATCTTTAAGGGGTTTTTGAAACTATAACACATTGGTTAGAATGAAATGTGGGCAGCACGACCAAAGAATTAGAGATCAGTACATGATTTGCACCGAGGTTAATTGCTTTTGGGATGTATTGTCAACTTCACTTTTGACTAAAATTTGGTACAGTGAGGGAAAGATAAGAAGGCTGCATAAATAAGCACACTTTGCTACAAGAAGGGATAGAATGAATGAGCTTAGCAAGGTAAAGCAATCAGAGGAAGGGTCCTCTCTTCAGAAACTCATCTGCACTCTTGCTGGTAGCCCTCACTAAAAGCAACATGTCCATAATTCCTGATGTTATACATTACATTCATTGTTAAATTGAACTGAATATGAATAGCATAAATTTTACTGGTTTAATATATGAAGAACATCTGTACTGATCCTGACAACACTAATATTAGTAATGAGTATAGTGGCTATGATTATCTACCTCTTCCTCCTTAGAAAGCATTAGAATTCCATTTTATGATAACTGTTCTTTAGCACATATCTCAGTTTACATTGAAGCTATAAGGTTTGTAAAACATTTGAACCTTCTTTTGTGAGTATGCATAAAAAACACTACTAGAGGATAGATCTGAGCACCCATACACACAGGCACACATGCATAATCATGTACAAACACCTTCCAGTCCTTGCAGGCAGCCTTATCACTTCACAAATGCCAAAATGCCATTTAACCCATTTCCCTAAAGTATCATCCTTCTAAACCAATTTGATTTATGAGGTGTGATCAAAATGACAGCAAGTACTATAGGTTACTCTGCTTACAGTGTAATAGGGCATTTTCCTGTCCTTTATCTACATCACAGTCTGCAAACACTGCACACAGTGTTGTGTTGGTCAGAGGTCTAGAAGCCAGCAGCATGGAAAATTTTAAAAGTACTTAGATATCATGCTATGACCTCAGATGGTTCCAAGCTCAACAAAGCAAGATACTGGAAGTAGCCAAATACTAGGTTCACTTGAAAAATTCCTGTCCCAATTTATGGTTGAAAACATGAGGGGTGATTGCATCTGAGTCTTTTCTCACCAAATATCAAAGGGAGATATATTTTTTAAATGTTTTTATTTTCATATTAAGCAAGCCAATTGTATTATTTTTGGTATTTTTGTGCTAGCAGCATTACCAAATGATGGACTACTTTCTGAATCTGTTTTTACACTCTCAGTGTAGACCAGAGAAATTGCAATAGATAAAGCATAATGTGCAGAAAGAGTATCTATCAAGTTTGTTTCATGTTTTAGCTGTCAGGATTGGTTTCAGGCTCTTAAAACTTCCAATTTTTTTTCTTGTCACTGTCATTCCAGCCCATTCCAGGGCCTTTCCTCCCTGGTTTATATTTAGATTTACAAAGAAGGAAAAGACAATTAGAATTTCTGAATTTGAAGTTTGATTGAAAACACTATTTTCTTTTGGTTTTTTTTTCTTTCCTTCTTGACAGCAAATCTAACAGTAATTCAGAACAATTTCATTTAGACAAAAAAAATAATGTAAAAAAAATGTGTAGATACCAAAGGGAATTTTAATGTAAAACAAGAAAAGGAGCACAGGGAGTATCTTGCTAAAAAAACCCAGAATATATTACTTACAGTGATGTCTAGAGGCCAGAGGGAGACTAAAGGACAAGGAAGATTAAATCTAAAAGAAGTATATTCCTTTCAAAGGTTTAAGGGTAAAAGAATAGAGGTTTCCCCAGTCACATTCTCTTCAGTGTAAGCTGAAAGCTGGAGTGGTAAGCACCATGACAATTTATTAAGTGGATAATATAGAGAAATACCTCTTAAAGTTGATCTAAGGAAAACACAAAATAAAAAATATTTTCTTATTGGGTCTTATTGCCTGTCTCTGAAACTAGTAAGGACTTTTGTTGATAGCTGGACAAAGGAAATGTATTTTTTCTGTGTTTTTAACTTAAAAATGATAAAGCAAAATTACTAATTTCTTGATGACTGTCAAATTTTATGACATTCTGTTCCCTAGGCATGACTCTCCTGGTGCCCAGGACTCAGTTTTCTATTCTGAAAATGCCTGAAAATAATATACTTTAAGAAAATGTGAATGATAGGTTTCTCTGGTAGCTGACCACACCGAATTTTCGTGAAGCAGCAAAGCCTGCTTTGATAGTTTTAGCTAGACATGCCTTGGTATGTAGCAAGGCAATGGAAAACGCTTAAATCTTAAAAGTCTGAATTTATGATAGGTATGTGAAAGGTGAATTTATGATAGTTGTATTGCAGCAGTGATGAGAGTGTGATTTTTGAGTCTCTCCTGACTCACAAACAGTAAAAGAGCAAAGACTAGACGAAGATTCTGCCACAGCAGAGCTGGACTGTTGCAAGATTTGCCAAGTAACCTGAATTGTAGTCATAGTCTGAGTCCTGGATACTGCTCCTTGGTGATATAGAAGGAACTACGGAGACTGGCACTGATAAATTACTCTGTGACCAGCTCAGTCCCATGCTGAAAATGGAGTGGTAGATCTAGCAGTAAATTACTGCCATAAACTCTCTTCCTACAGCATCTGCAAGGTATGTGGCACATCTCTTGTGGTTCTTGCCTGAAAAAAATCTGAGTCTTTGGCAAAAGATGCATATTTCAGCCAACTTTGCCATATTACACTATGCTTCAGCATCTTGTCCTTTCCTGCAGAAAAGGCTCTCTCCTGTGTTTGTTAACACAACCATTGGTGGTTTACAGTCACTGCAGTGAACTGATTTGAAATACACCTCCTTCCATTTTGTTGCTAAATTAACAGCATAGCGTCATGGCTATGCACACTTGAAGGTGAGAATTTTAAGTGACAAAACTACTGTTCCACAGTCACACTTCCACTCACAGCTGAAGAATTTCCAGTTAAAGCTGCAATAAAGAGTTACCTAATTCCAGGTTTAAATGTGAATACAGTATTCATCTATGTAATTTGCTTTCAGGGAGAAAACCAGAACATTAATAAAGAGTAGGAATAGGAACTCATTATAGGTTTTAATCACTACTGCTAATATCAAATAGAAATCTTTTAACAACCTTGTAAGGGATTAATATGATAGTTTCATTTTATTTCTCATATCTGAAAAATAAAAAAAGCTTTCAATAATTTGAGTTGCTAGTATGTTTGTTAAATTTTGCTCTAATAGATACCAAAATGTATTACATCCAAATATCCCTCTTTTTGCATTGTGGAAATACATGCGAGGATTTGTCACAGATTTTAATTTTTGCATTTATTTAGAAGTATTTGGAAGCAGTTGAAAACGTACTTGCAAATGATGAACTTCTACAGGGTGCACAAATGCATTCATCTAAATATCTGATTATAATTTATCAATAGCATGCTAATTCCAATACAGTAAAAGGTACTATAGTACAGCTATTTTAAAAATCTGGATAATTGTCCTGCTTCTTTGTGACCTCCTTAGCATAAATAAAACAATTTACTAAAATGTATGAATGCAGCAGTAATTATCACATACTCATAACAATTCTTCAATATGTTAAAGTAATGGCAAGGAGACCAGAAATAAATGTACATTTCCATGTGACAGAGAGAATTTGCCTTTAAAAGGTAAATATGATACCCCATGAAGCAGTTAAAATGCTTGGATGACTTCTGGTATGGTTAAAGTGAGATTTCCAAACAAGATTTTTGCAATTTAGATAATATTCAGATCATCAACTGCTGATCAGGTGTTGAAGACAAAAGCTTCAAGGTGCTTGGGCTGTCTGCATTGTTGCTCTAGTCTCAGTCATTAACATTAGTAACTAACTTCTAGAGATGCCAATTTCTCCATTTTGGATACAAATAAAATATAAGTAATCTGTGTTCCTAATTTAGACAACTAGACTTAATGGACAAATTTCTGATAAATTCATCTGAGCTTTTAACTTTTCAAAATCAAACTAGTTATAAAATGTCATCGCTGAAGGGAAAATGCCCTTTACTTTTATCAAAAGGTAATCATAAATTATTTTATTTTAGAGGTTTTTGAAGTTAAGGGCTGGGCTTGATTATCTTAGAGGTCTTTTCCAACCTTAATGATTATATGATTCTATGAAATTGGATAGACATTCCTGGCTAAGTTTTGTGGGTGTGCAGGTGTATTTTCCAAAAAGCTTCAAAATGGGAAATTACTGCTATTTGTTCTTGAAACTGTGTGAGAAAAAAAATTCTCATTCTCCCATTTTGTACTTGGGATAGCCAAGTTTATGTGCCATTCCTTTACATTCCAGGTAAGTCCCCTGGTTATGAAGCTATTGACTGCTGTTCAATAATCTTCTTAGTCATTGATTCATTCATTTTTCATCAGGGAAACAACAATTCTGCTTTGAAAATCATTAACTATTCATTAGAGCATAAGCCTGAGTGTTCCAAAATCTAGGGTTATCTACTACAACAAAGTAAAAATGTTTTTACTTGTTAAATATGAAAATAATCCCATTGAAATGCTATCTCTTGAATGCAAACAGGGACAGTTTTTGTGTCTGATTAACTATTATGAACCCAAAATAATTTACACAATTTTAAGAAAAGTGCAAGTCCACATTATGATTTATATGAAAAGATGATGAATTTTGAGGGGGAGTGTATTAGAAATTATTTACTGTGAAATCTCAATATAAGCTTTAGGTCTATTTATATGTCTAGCTGTTGTAAAGTTTCAAGGAGACTGGATCAATTGAAGCAGAAAATGATTATATTTCATCATTTTTATTGCCATGTGTATCTCCGTCTGCCATGCATAACGGGAAAAAATAAAAGATATTACAGAAATTATTGTTTTTAAAACCTCTTTTTTGTAAACCCCTTATATATATTTCAATTTCATTCATGTTTTTAGGAACTATTCAAATTTAATGTGAGTTCTTGGCAGTTTCATTTACATTTATTGGTTTTCTCATCTCAGAGAGAGCATTTAGAATAGCCATTTCCAATTATTAATTGAATTATGTTACTGCTATTCTCTGTTTAGATTTTATTCAAATAAATTTACTTTTTCAGAAAAGTAAATCAAGATTGGTAGCCATACATAGTTTTTCGACCTGAACCTTCATACAGTGCTAGGGATGAGAAACTGAACAGACAGTTTCATTTCCATTGCAGGACAAGAGGTGTTTCAGCTGCCCACCATTAGGAATCTATGTTTCAAATGTTTGTACTTAATAAGTTAAGAAGCTATTTAAGAAGATAAATACTGACTGTTGCAATTTTGCAAGTAGTTCCTGGAGTTGCAATTTGCTTTGATCAAAATTTAGCTCACGGAAGATGCTGAATTTTAATTTATTGGAGAACTTGCTCTTCTTATTTAAATGAAAGGCTTAGCAGAAGTTTTGCTTGTTTTAGTAAGGCTGCCTTACTAACGAAAATATGCATCACAAATTAGTCATATTCAAGGGTTTTGAGTAATAAATCTAAAACAAATAAATCACTCCTTTTAGAATTTTCTTTTTAAATAACAGCTTACACTGAAGGTTTCAATGCACATGCTTTAGCTTATAAGTAAACAACTGCACCTAGTCAGGCTGTACTACAACCTCCTACCTATAATATACCTCACATATGGCCACATCAGTGTCTTATCTGAAACCTTCATCATTTAACATTAGTCAGTCCTGCTGAGGGAGCCTGCAAGATTGAAAGGCCAGCAAGCATATCAATCATGTTTTCAGAAAATAACTTACTTCCATTTTAGTCATGAACAACTCCATTGCAAAAATCCTTATTTTTTTAATACAAGTACCTAGCTAAATTATGCTTCAAGTAACTTAAAAAACTGAAAGACTTGAAGAGATGCACAACCAACATGAAGGCCAGAAGCTGCATTCCTATTCATCCCAAAATGAACTATAATAACTGGACTTTTACAAAAGAAGGAATTTTATGTCACCTTTTAATGATCATTGGTTTGCATAGTTGAATATTTCTGGGGTTTTTATCCGGTCTGGCAGTGATTAGCTCTTCCAAGGACTTATTGTTGAACAACAGCTTTCGAAGTTCACAAAAACCCTTTTAATCTATGTACACGCAGTAGAAGAATTAGGAATTTTATTTTTTATTGCAATTAAATTTTTATAACATTAAAGTTCCAAACATAAAACACATAGTCTGTGTTTTTAAAGTCTCTTCAACGGTAAAAAATTTTGATTTTCTATCCCTCTGTGAAATCTGGCCATGCTTTATCTTAACTAATTAATATGCAGCAAATAAAATTGCAAGCTTCAAAAATAATAAATATTTTACAAACCCTTCTTTAAAGTCTGTAACTCAGTGGACAAATTGGCATCCCAATCTAGAACTTGCATAATCTCAGTAATTGTTACTTGATCTTTCTGAAAAACCTAGTGAAAGATCAAGGTGATAAAACTGAGCTGTGTCCGTGATGCTGCAATGACATGTAGTTTGTACACATCTAAATGGTTCACAATTCCATTTTCAGGTGATTTGTTTACATGAATGATGTGAAGGAGTGGATAATAGTAATATGTGCGTCATTTTCCACAGCAAAATACTTCATGAGTTTTTAGTTCTTGCTTTCTCAACTCTTCAGCCAGTATTCTTTTCACAAAACAAAACAAAAAGCACCCACAAGCCTGCCAAAAAAACAACCCAGAACTCAAAAAAACCCCTCCAGTTCATCTTTTCATCCTAGTCAGTCTCAAAGCCACTGAAAGGTACCATTTTGTTATGTCAGCTAACTACTCAGAAAGTATGAAAGGATTATTTGCTGGTTGAATAAATGGAAAAACTCCTTCAGAATGCACATACATAAGCAAATATAATCCAGAAGCAAATGCCAATGTTGGACTTCCATTTTTTTTTATGATGCTTGTCATTTCTCAAAGGCTGAATTTCAGAAACCAGTAAGTTGAGCAGAAATTTTACACTGGTCTTTCTGAATTCTGAATGTTCCATTTCATCAGGAATGTGTGACTGTTTTTGCTTGTAGCAAAAGGGTACAAAATTTTGATTTGCTCTGTGTCAAAGAAGTTTCTTAAAGGTCGGATATTTATAAATCAGCTATTCTTAAAAGGGTTTCTCTATAAGTTGAACTTTTGGCCTTTTACCTGACTTGTGCTGTTTATGGAGTTTCCTCTAGCAACATCTATAACAACTGGTGTGTTATTTGATCACTAATTGGGCTGCAGAGATGCTTCTTTCTTAGGGAAGTCATTACTTAACTCATTCTCTTTAACTGGAAGTTGAAGATGTGAGTAATTTTGCTCAGTTACACTTACAGTTTTGGTTTTAGATCCTTTGCACCTACTCTGTGGCCTTGTGATATTTCCTCTGAAAGGATTTCTTTTTATAGTTATCCATTCCAACTCATGTTCCTTTGAATTCAGTTCCCTAACTACTTCCTTTAGTGCTGCACTTGAAAGGGCCTTAAGGTTCAAGCCTTTTTTTCTTTTTAATATCTTTTTTCTATTCATTAATCTCTCACTAGAATTTCACTTGTGTCAAAGTAGGTCTTGGCTATGATTCTGTAAGTCTGGGAATACAGTTATTAGAAGGTCCTCTTATTTCTGTAAAAAATAAGTATTGTAACTTATTAAATAGCTAAAGTATATTTCAAAATGCTATGCACTTTGAATTTGATTTTATAGTTATATTTATTCAGTTATATTATTAGAAGGTATGTTCATAGTAGCATTTCTTAACAATACTGAACTATGTGGTCCAACTTCTCATCAAATTACTACAGAATTGTATATAGTAAATTCAAAAAAAAGGATAAAATTTTGGTTGGTTGATCTTTTTCACCTTTCTTACTATAACCAAGATAATTGAATTATTCCACTATGTAATAAAGGGAATTGGAAATATTCTTTAACTTGTTGAAAGTTGGGGATTTTTTTTTAAGGATAAAGCATTTACCACAAGAACTGTTTTATTTCTGCTTTTGAGGCTGTATGAGAAGGAAAAAAAAACACTAAGACTGCATTTTCAAATAGCAAAAGGAGCATATGTGGTTTGGTTTTAGCTTTAAATATATTTTATTGAATTATATCGGTTTGTCTTTAATTTTACCTGCCTGAATTGTGGGTCTTTTTGAAGAACTTGGTCTTTCTTTCAAATTTCTATTTTCTTAAGGAAATGCCTTTCTTTTCTTTTAAAAAAATGATGCTCAAAGTGAGGAAATACTAAAGCAGGGTTATAGCCAGCTGACATTTAACTTTTATTATGCCTGATATTACCTTTGGCACTTCTGATTGATTTAATGTCAAACTCATACTAGAGTGAATTTTGTGCATCTATGCATTGATAATGCCCTTTCAAATATTGCAGGCATGATCTTCTCATAAGTAAAGACTGGCAACTCTGAATTCTGCTCACTTATTTACATCTTCATATCCCACTGCCACCTTCAAAAATATAAAGAGCCCTTCGTGTTTAAAGCATTTCATTTTACTAATGAAAAAGATGAATGGAATCTGGAAACACACTCTTTGATTTTGGATATTCATCTCCCAGACAGGTTCATTATAGATGGAGATGAGCTTTATTTTGAGTGACAAAAGGACTGGCTGTACAGAGATGCTATTCCAGTCTTTTCAAGGAAAGAGATCCTCAAGCCATTGCCAGATTTGAAAAATAGATTCTACACAGCACATTTAGGAATAATACTAGGAAAAAAGAGATGCTGAGTTTTTTCCTCCTGTAGTTTTCCATAGCACTCAGCAAACCTTGGTTATAGAAAGTGGATTTTATTAAGTTTTTTTGTGTGTTCTTCAAAGCAGCAGTTATAATTAAGTTGCTTTCAGTTTCTTTGCCAGAATATTTGTAAAGGTTATAGATTTCTGGAGATAAAAAAACTAGGATTTTAATTCAATACTCTTCCTGTCTTCAATACTCTATGCTAGTAGACCACGTTACAATGAAGGTTCTGGGGGGCTGGGGTAGTGTTGTTGTTTGTTTATTGGTTTTTTTTTTGGGGGGGGGTTTGTTTGGTTGGTTTTTTGTTTGTTTGTTTGTTTTTGTTTTTTGGTTGGTTGGTTGGTTGTTTTTGTTTTATTTTTATGAAGTGGAGTTTAGAAAATTATTATCAGATTGAAGCTTGCTTAGCTTGGTGATTCTTTGCCTCTTGCTCAGGCTATTTTCCCTTTAATACTAAAAAATAATGTTATCGATTTGAGATTTATAACCTCATTCTGCCTTCAAATCCTGGTAAGGGTTTGAAACTAAATAAAATTGGTTAACTGTAAAAGTATCTAATAGCTATAACATCCAGTTTCTGAAAAGGTTGAAAAAATATTTAAATATTTTAAAAATTGAAAACACTCTATTGTATTTTAAATTTTGTAGCAATTACAGTGATGTCTATGTTCTGTTGAGCACTTCTTGCAGGCCTGCTATGAGATATTGTAGGCATATTTTCAGGTCTGCTCAGAATTCAAGTCTCAGAACAAAAGAAACCTTCTGTTGTTGAAATATAGCAATTAATTCAAGAATGTTTAGTAATGAGCTATAATTATCGCAGATAGTTTCCTTGATCTTATTTTGATAGAAGATAAATGCATTACCTTTTTTACCCATTTTATTGAGTTCTTTTACCTTCGCTGGAGACTCTCTGTTGGAAAGACTTTCACTCCCTGGTTCTAGGCTATTTGCCTTACAATGCCCAGTAAACCATCTTCAGAGAAGGAAAATAAAATTTATGTAAGTGGATGACAAAAACAACGGCATTGGATAAATCAGTAAATAAGGATAGGCATGATGATTGTTCAGCAAGTGAAAAAGAGGAGGCAAACTTCAAATGCCTAAAAATATATGGAGGCTATTTCTATCTATTAAATGTAAAGTGAGTGGTGTAAATAACTTTTATGAGTTCAGTTCTTAGAGGGAAGAGGTAAGAGAAATGCTGATTTTGTAGTGTTGTTCCCTACACATCGATTTATTGAATTTTCTATTAATTTCACAAAGAACAAAGATCTTTATTTTTGTCATTTTCCATCCCTTTTCTTTCAAGAAATGCATTTAAAATTGATAAAATATTTGTCTTTTTTCAAATAACTTCAGTGAATGTTTACTAGAGTTCTATTTTTTAACTGATGAAATGAAAAATCTTGGTTGTCTAATGAAAACTGTGGAATTACCATATTCAACTTCGACCTAGTAATATAAATCAAAATTCAATAGTGAAGCAATTCAGATGTGGAAAATTGTTACTCATTTTCTTTGCTTGGATTTTAAATGTGAGATACCTTAGTATCAACCACTAACGCAACCTAAAGCACTTTCCATGAGAATAAATTTTTTCAGTGGGAAAGATCTGATGAAAGCAAACTGAAACTGTCAGATATCTAGATTGAGCCAGCAACTTCAGACAAGAGGCAGTTATCTCAAAACTTCTAAAAGCTTGGCTTCTCAATTTAAGAGATAATTAACGGAATGTAAAATGCAGCAGATATTTCTCTACTGTGTTTTTGCCATGCAAATTTATGATATTATTTCCATTCTCTGTAAAATAGCTCTTCTCCAAAACATGGAGACAAGCATTCAGGCAAACCATTTCTGAAAAATTTGGGTCTGTAAGTGTTTCAGATTTGTATGTAAAAAAGCAGAAATCCAGCATTTCACAGGATTTTGGTCCAGATTTTGATATAAAAATGAAGATGTAAATATGAAGAAACATTTATAATTATTACTAAAGGATGTGATCAGACATTTTTTCCTAATAGTGTCAATTTGTGGTCATATATTTTAATATATTTCATGTGTTTTTATTTTCTGAAGTAATTTTATTGTATTTCATTTATGTATTTTAGGCACGGAAGGGGCAGTGTTTGGGCACTCTGTGGAGACACCCCATATCAGAGCAGAACCTTCCCAAGACCTCAAGTAGGTGTTGTTCAAAAAGTTGTTTTAAAATCAATTCTTCTCCAAAAACAAACAAACAAAAAAAAAAGTCTGGTTTAAAATAAAAGTATCTGTATAATAATATATATACCGGCTAGTTAATGACTCGTAGATACAAAAACACTCATAGACTCCAGTTTGTTCTAACTAGTTAAAAAACTCCCACAAACTCCTTTCACATGAAATGTGAAATACAGTGCTTTTTTATGTATGACTTGCCTACCATAGTAGAATTCTTGAGAAATATATTTTTTCTAGAGACTGGTATTCCAGGTGTTTTTATGGTTCAATGTGTGCAGTATTGTTCAATAGCATCAGACCTCTTGTTTGATTTTTTTTTTTTTTTGTGAGCTGTCACAGAATATATAGGTCAAGTTAAAGTAAACTGATTTTCCATTTATCACTGTTTCTGGGTTGTTTTGTTTTTTATACTAACCCACACACTTTTCAAAAATTCATTGCCAAGTGAGGCTACATTTCTAAATATAAATTTTTTCTGTGCATTATCAAAGTGGAGAAATCAGTAGATAGTAAATTATTGGGTTTAAAATTTACTAAGGAATCCATAGAAAAGAAAACTTAGAAAGGTTAAAGTGAAAGCTTTTTTTTGAATTGCATGTACGTGCGCTGCTGAGTACTTATCTCTGATTTATATGGATGTGTTACTTGTATTACTTCCAGTAGAACTGGTGTGAAATAATATAGACTGACTCAATTCTACTATGATTTTTGAATGTTACATAACTGTCTCTTTGCCTGCCCAGAAGTGTTTCTGATTACTTGCTATAGAATAGCATGGTTAAATGCTCAGCCTCACTTTTTCAGAGGCATTTAGGAACATGGACCAAAAACTGTTGCAGAAATCATTTGCAGGAAGCAGTCAATGTGGACAAGTTTGACCATTATACATGGAGTGTGTGAAATAAATGATTATATTTGATTATTTGCATTAAACATTTTAAAGTAATGTATAGCTTTACGTTCTTCCAGAGGATCCCATTTGTTGGATTTTTGTCTTAAAAACCTCTGTCCTCTTCCATGACTCCTCTCAGTCCTTTGTGGAAAATAATTGTGAAGGCATTTTTTAGTGGCAATCACCAAGGTGATATGATCTTTAATCAGAGGAAGTTCAGCAGAAATCAAAGAAGAAACATAACACACTCTTTCTTTTTAGGGGACCAATAATTTGGGTAAGAGGCTGGAACTAAAAGAATGTGGAAACACTGCTTTCTCTATTTCTCTCTCTACTTCTTTCTAATCATTAAATAATATTAACAGAGTGAAGATGTATGGTGAATCAGATAATTGTATATCTTCAAGATTAATTTAAGTAAGGTTAAAATCACCTCACATTGCTTCTGAAATTCACACATGGGACATTCACCCCTCCAGTCTTTTGCCTTTATTCATGGCCATGATTCCTATTGTTGCTTAATGTTTTCAACTCCACTGTCACTCCAGTTAATTTTTCCAAAATGGACTTAGATTAGCAAGCATTTGGCATTCAGCTTTCTGCCCTCTCATTAATAATGATTTTAACCCATACCTTTTAT
>PYHW01010620.1:1717906-1729681 GCA_013186435.1 Turdus rufiventris | reverse complement strand
CTATATATTAGTCGGATTTCATCATATTATTTTTTTAAACTCTCAAGTCAATTAGTAATTTTAAAATTATGACCATTAGGACATTTCAGTGGGCAGGTCTAGGTGCTATTGCTTTTTAATGTTTTAGAATAAACTTAATCAAAGTACCTATAATGGCAGTCCTAAAATCACCTGGAGTATTTTTCCTAGTGCTGCATCCCTGTGTCTTTGGATGGTTAAACTTAATGGTAAGTAATTGGAGAGTAGAAAGTTTGCTGAATTAAAATTATTTATTTTTTTCAGTGGACACACTTGGATGCAATTTGACAGCAAGTTGCATAAATGTAAATATATTAGGCTATGAGAATTATTGTATACATGTCTGAAAGATAATAGAATATACATTAGATCATTAATTCAAGTATAAATCACCCCATATTTTTCTTGTTGGAATATGTATTTGTGGTCAGTTAATAAACCTCAGGACTTTTTTTTTCCTTTTTCTCCAAAATAGAATATGCTGGAAACCTTGTCATAGCCTTGAATATGTAAAATGATTGACTACTGAATATTTTTAAAATGGACTAATGACCACCTTGAATACTCTGAATGAAACATAACTAGAAAATTTGGTCTACAAATTTCATACCCACAAAGATCATAGTAGTTCCAGGGATTTTAGTTTAACCTGTTGTGGACAGGAAGACAAATGATAAAGTCAGATTCACATTAGCTCCACATATCAAAACCTTGCCTCAGACACTCTTAATTCTACAGCCAGATTTAGAGGTCTGCATATAGAGAAGCTCCCCTAATACTTACTATTAAAAATGTGTTGTGCAAAACTAAACTTTAGTTGAGTACTTATATAATTCATTCCTTTGTGTCCAACCATTTTGGTCACATCTTTCTCCTTTCTTGTATTTTCAAATAATACTGGAAAGGTTTTGCTTTCCGACAGTGCTGTTATACAATCCTTTGTGAAAGCTTTTATGTCAAATCCCAAAAACTAATTAAAGATGACTTTCATTAGTTGGGATAAGTAGCATAAAAGAATCATGCATTAGAATCAGAAAAATGAATTATATCTTAATAATTTAATCTTCCTGTTTTTCTACTACTCTTTCTCACAGGAACACTGTAAGAAAAACTGCCAGTATATTCCCCACACACTGGTTTTAGGCCAATAGTGCATTAAAATATGGTGCACTAATAGACAATATCCATGCACAAAATAGACAGACAGCAGTTAAATGCAGATAACTTTGCCCTGAATAACATCTTTAATAAGGGGATGAATTAATTTCTTGTTGTCCTCTGGAGATAACAGCAAGATCAAATTTGAAAGTTTTTTCTTTTCAAAGTCATGCTTTGCACACCACTATCAGTTAATCCTGCAAGCTAATGCTGGGAACAATGAGATGAAAATTGATCAAGTGGAAAGGAACCATGCAAGATAGTTGGATCCTACTTTTACCTCTAGTAAGAATTAAAAATACTCCTATCTTGCACAGGAGGTCTGGTTCACTCAGAGCAGTCTGATGGTTTATAAAAGACACCTTTTGTGACATTTAAGGAGTGGTTTACTAATAGGTCAAAATATACATTTTGTAAAAGCCTGGAGCCAGAGATCAGATCAGAAATTTTGACCTTAACTTGTTAGCCATCTGGGCAGGTTGAAAGTGACAAAATCACTGTTCATATATTTTTAACCAGAAATCAAATAACCTCATCAAAAGGTAGAAAATGCAACAGAGTAAAAAAAAAAATCTACCTTCCTAGCCTGTTTTAATAATGTCAGATTTTAGTTGCTTTCAGTACCTTTTTTTTTAATAAAATAGAAATAATTAGTATTTTTGTTTTCATAATTTATGTAAGTTATTTCATTGTATTGACAGAAACTTGTGTGCTTAGTCTTATCACTAGCTGTTGAAAATATAATTTTTTTAACATACATGTCCATACAGAAATGGGTATAGTAAAATTTGAAAAATTTCCAAGAGTAGACAGGACAGAGTAGAAACAAAATGTAGCTGGGTATGGCTCTTAAACTGAACATATAATTTGTTTTAGTGTTCAGTGATGATGATTATATTTGACATTGGAAAGGGAAAAGGCTCTAGTAGGAACCAAGATATGAAGGATAGGAATATTACTATCACAAGAGACAGAAAAATCGATCAAGTTTCATATAGTTAATTTAGGATACTGGAGCCTCCTTTTCTCCAGGCTGAAGTACCCCAGCTCCCTCAGCCACTCCTATGTCTTACACTGTAGATCCTCACCCAACTCCTTTGCCCTTTCCTGGACTCACTCCAGCACCTCAATGTCCTTACAGTGAGGGGCTCCAACTCGATACAGAATTCAAACTTCAGCCTCACCAGTGCTGAGCATGGGGGCATGATCACTGCCCTGCTGGCCACACTATTGTTGATCCCGGCCAGGATGCCTTTGGCCTTTCTGGCTACCTGGGCACAGCTGGCTCATGTTCAGCTGCTGTCAACCAGCACCCCCAGGTCCCTTTCTGTTGGGCCTATGATTATGCTTGCTTTATGATTATGCTATGTCACACCTTCAGGAACCCACAGATGGGCTCCAAGCACAACTGTCCCAGCCTATACAGGGTAATGAGGGTAAATATCAACCTCATCTGAGAACCCATATAAAGCTTATAGTAGTAGAAAGCATTTCCACAGGGCTGTGTTAATGAAAGTCATGGCAACTTTACACTGCATTTATTGTGAAGGCACCTGAGGATCTCTGTTTACATGAAGCTCTGTCTTTCTAACAGCAGGCATGAGCAGTGAGTGCTCAGAGTGCCACAGGAAGATGTTCAAGGTTTCAGCAGGTGTGTGCCCTTGGCTCCTGCAAGGCTTGGTTCAATTGTGGTTGCTCTCACACTGCTTCCAGATCCAAGCTGCTGCTTAATTAATTCTAATTTCATGTAGGTCCAGCCTAGGACTAGGCATGACAGCACACAATTTGTTCAAGCTTTTTATTTTCGCAGATACTGCAGGTAGAAATGTTTCACTGTCTTTTTTAATGGAAGTTAAAAAAAAAACAACAGTCCTCCATGGCCAGGAGATATTTGAGACACCAGAACTCATTGCTGACATGGTTTGGACTCTAAATACAGTCTTCTTTCACCACAGTACCATACCTGCATTTTGCTGCAGTTTTTCTGATGAAACATGATTTGCTATACTGCTTATATTCCATAAAAATTGTACTGTATGTCATTAAGTAATGATGCTGTAACATACATAATATTTTCATGTCTTTCTTTTGATTCTAAGTGAACAGGCTTCCTAATGCATTACTAAAAAAGGCTACTGATCTATTTTGTTTTCCATTTGAGCAATCTTTAGTTTGTTTAATCTTTCTTTATATTAAATTTCTCCACAGATATTTTTTCCTCACTCCAGCTGCTCCTTTTCCTTTCTGGGAGTATCTCCATTTCCAGTGATGCTATTTAACCACTTTCACAAGAAAACAAGGCTTTTTAAATTTGCTGTGTGTCTGTCTATTCTCTCTTCTAATGTCCCTGATACTTTGTGAGGGATCTGGATCTCATACAGACTAGATATAAGAACAAGGAGGGTCAGAAGTTACAGGGAGTACATGAGTTTATGAAACTATTAGTTCTGCAGTCCACCAAAGCGCTCCTGTTGTTTATATCTATAATTATACAGAGAACTCAAAAGATAGCTTTTAGCCAGAGAGAGAAATGAATGATTTTACGTCTTATCATCCAATTCACATTTTATCATCTGTTCTTTCTCAAGATTGAATTCACTGCCAAAAGAATTTAAAAGCTATTTGACTTCTTCACAATCTACTATTCAATTTTGTATTGCAGAAAATGAAAATATCTCTCTAGTTTGTTTGAACATGACAATTGTCTTCAAAAGGTGACTGAAAGTAAACTCACCAAACCTTTGATGATTTTTTTTTATGATTGACTGATTTTTTTTTTTAATTTTCTTCTTGGAATGTTTGAATACAATCCAAATATGAGCCATTGGAAAATATATTCCAAGGCCTCTGCTGTGCTTAATCTGCAGGGTTTGACGTTGAACCTGTCAAAAGATTTTCAGCAGAATAATTTTCCATGAGATGCAGTTTTCTAAAAATATAGATCAAACCATGTCACAGTTTGCCTCAGCTGAAATATATCTGTTTACATCAGCTTAAGACCCCTCAGAGAAATGATACAGAGAATGTCATTAGATAATTACAGGTGGTCTGGACTGTTACTTCCTAATCATAGGAAGCTAATGGTTTTCCAAACTGAGACTCTTCAGACTCCCCCAGGCACTTTATCTTCAGATCTGACTCTTGACAAGCACTTGAGCATTTTCTGTGGGCAGGTTGCTTCAATCTCTTTCTGACAAGATAAATTTCTATTTTAAGGAAATATATTCTGAAAGACAACTCAGGTAATAGAGCTGTTTCTGTAAAGAAGATAAAGTTAATGTAAGAATGTTTAGCAGAAAGGCTGGGCATGTGTGGAATGGGATTCAAGCCAGAATAAAAATAAGGAAGGTAATGCAAAGGGAAACATTTAGGGTAGAATGGGGTAGCTCTATGTTGTCAGGACTATGACAAATCCTTTTCCCATACTTTTCCTTAATCAGCTGTGCTAGATTGTCACATATCCAGAACTTTTTCTCACAGCCTGGAAATTTCAAGCATGCTTTGGTATTTCTCAAAGAAATAATATTTTCTGGTTTTGATAGTTTCCTTGTCTTTAGCTATTCTGTCTATGCCTTCACCCATGCTAAGAAACAATCATGCATTAAGTTCTCTTTAACCTTCCTCATATCACTAGCTTATTTAGTGAAGCTCTTGCATTAAATATTTGTTTTTTCCAGCCTTTCTCACTTTTCCTTGATGCTTCTTTACTCTTTCTATTCCTTTAACAACACTTCTGAAAAACCCCTCAATGACCTTTTGGTCCTTATTATTCCTCTTCAGTTATATATATATATATATATATATATATATATATATATATATTCTCAAAGGAGATCCTTTCTTTCCCTATGTGGTAAAATATTTTTTCTGATTTATCATCTATGCCAAATAACATTAAAATATTCAGTGGTTTCAAGCATTGTTATGAAAATGCAGACCTACTAGTTTTAAATCTATGGCATGTACAGGGCAATTAGAACCCATTTTTGAGCCCAGTGAATTTCTAGGCTAGTGAGAATTTTAGAAGTTATAATAAGGGCATGCTGACACATGCCAAAGTCAGTGACATGCAGAGCATGGACATAACATGAAATGTTTTACTGAATTCCACTCTTCTATTTTGATTTAAGTCATAAAATTTTCCTCTGTTTAATTTTATCCTCCATCCATCACAGTTGGAAATTGAGAGGAAAAAAGATTAATATTAATTGGTTCAGGCCATTGAGATTTTCTAAAAACACCTATCTAATTCTCAACTGCTTAAGGATCGTGTGTTTTGTAAAAAAAATAGAGACAAATCATGCCCAAAATTAGGTTTTCACGTAAATAAAAGTAAATTTTCCATGAACATATGAGAATTTTGCTTCTTAATAAAGAAAAGCTGATGATCAGTAAACAATATGAAGAATTTTAAGGCCTCCAAATATACTACTGCTTTTCTATAATAATAATAAAAACATCATCCTGAAAATATAAGCAATTTGTTGAAAGCCTGACAATACAACAAGCTTCAGGAAGTATTAGCATTCTAGCAATGATTCATATGCATATGTAAATGTATCAAAATATTTTAGTCACTTATATATATATATACGGTAAAATGTGCATGTATAACCTTGTAAATAGTGTAAGTAATAACATTGGAATGATTGAATAATAATTTCATTTTTGTATCATTCCCACTGTGATGTCAAATGTAGCTATTCAAGAATGCACTGTTTGAATAGTTGCAATATCTTAATACAAAATTTAAAATTTTTTGTTACCATGATCATAAAAGTTGCTGGTTATTCTTTATGGTACAACCTGCCTTCCAAGAAATGGACTGAATGGAAAGCCTAATCTTTCAACATCAGTGTTCATTGGATTCCTTTAAGGACTCTTGGTCTCACTGAAGAACTCTTGAAATAATTTTCTTTGAGCATCAGGACAGCCAACTCTTCTTTTCATAATAATATAAATTGAAAGAATGTTTATTTTATATTGTTGGAGGTTTCTGGAAAACAACATTTTCAAAATTATTTTGAAAAAATTTCTTTATTATAATTTGGTACAAAATCCTTTCACTCATGGGAGAGAAAGATCCTGCATTCTCTGAGATTTTGGGGTTGAGGGTGCTTGTTTACAATAAAGCAGTAAGAAGAGGAATAGAGAGAGATTTGGCACATCCATTTGCCTTCCTTCTCCTCTTTGTGTGTCATACCCACCCACAGTCACAGTCTGCCAAAACTCTTGACCTACAGGTAGCAAGATCAGTGGCAAAATTCTTTTAATCTATGAAAATCTACAAAAGGCTTACCAAGTAAATGTGTAGACTTTCCAGTGGTTTTATATTTGCAATTTTTTTTTTCCTAGAAGGGTTCCTATGCTCACTGAAAAAAAAAAAAAGCACAATATGTGTTGGCAAGACTATAATGTATAAAAGTTAAATACTGAGAAGTGCTGATTTCTTGACCACCAAATGTAAAGATGTCACTTAAAGGGAAACGAGAGCCTGTTTTACATGTGAGATCTCTAGCTGACATATTTTTAATTCACTGCTTTGGATAGCAATTCTAAATTGGTAAAGTTTTATATCAGTTGTTTTACTAAGTAGCATGGGTCGGTTATAGGGCTTAAATAGACACAAAACAAATTATTTGCTTCTGCACAGGGGAATATTCTATTTCCTTCTATTTTAAGAAATACTTTCCACTAGCCAACAGAAAAAACTTAACATGGATAAATTATATCCCATGTGAATATGAGGGATATGCAGGAGGTAAATCTAAAATATTGTTTAAAACCCAAAAGGAAACCTTTTCTTTTGGTTCATATTGTAAATTATTTTTCTCAAATACAATCTAGGTCAGCTTGTAAACAGAAAATACAAAATGAAGAAAAAAGGTTTCTGCATTTCTGATGAGAAATACTTTAATACCTTCAAAGGAACATATTCAAGATATTTTAAAAGTTTCCCTTTTCTTGCAGTCAATCATTATTTAGCTCAAATTCATATGGCTTTGATCTTATGAAATTTATATTTTTTTTCACAAATTAACCATTGAAAATTTTAAAAAAAAAGCTCTTCTCTACTTTGGATAGATCATCTTGCTTCATCACATTTAGCAAATTGACCAATTATATTATTTTAAAACTCTTTTAAAAAGCCTTTTTTCTTTCCTACAGTTTTGTAGTTTCTGTCTAATTGTAGCAGTAGTTATCTTCTCCATCAGATCAGCTTGTTTTTTGGGACAGAAAAATTAATACTATGAATAGGATTCACTCATAGATGTAAACACCACTCTGGCAGGCTATCAGTAAATCTGAAAGGAAAACAAATTCTCCATATGCTACTATAATAACACACTTCTCTTTGGAGGGATGAGCATTACAACGTGGAGTGTTACAATGAGTTTATAGTAGAGATTAAAGGTATCAGAAATATGGCAAAGAAAAAAATTATAAAGAAGCTGCATATCAAACCTATTTAATCTCAACACATTGAGGAAATATGTGTATAGCCTTTTGTATTTGCAGTAGCATGCTGCAGTCTCTTTTCAGAGCAGATCAAAGGATAACAATAAGAAAAGTAAATTAGAACTGTAAAACAGATTTAGGCATTCCATTTTACTAATAAGATGGGTGGTGTTTTAAAATCTGCCTTGATGATCATGAATCATTCCTTGACATTTCTACCACATTATTTGATTTCCAATGGCTATTAACAATCAATATAGTAAAAAAAAAAAAAAATCTTATTCATGGTGTGGAAAAGGCTGATATTATAAACTTTTCAAGTTGAGAAATTAATTTCCTAAATATCTTCTTTTTAAACAAACATAGAGTTATTTATGCTAATGTACTTCATGAAAAGCTGTGATGAAACTAGACTAAACAACTCTAAGCTATATACTGTCAAAAGTTTATTCATCAAAGAAAACCATAGTTTCTGGTTGGATGTTCCTAAACAGATTTTAATTGTCCACCTGCTGGAAAGTTTTAATTAGGGATGTGAATGTTATAAAACCAGAAATATTTGTGACTTGGCTAAGACACGTGAATTCAATGCAATAAATGTAGCTAAGAACACTTTTGTCTTTATGATTACAAAATGGCTTCTGAAATCACGGAGAAATATTGCTATTCCTGTAAAGGAGGTTATAAATCACAATGATGAGCTGCTGAAAAATATGGAATGGAAGAATAAAATCATTTAACGTTTATACTATTCAGTTTCCTTTTAAGTTCAAGGTAAAACCTCATTAAGGTAATGGAGTACTCTCAGAAACTTAATTTCTAAATTTTATCTTTTACATCATTTATAAAATATTTTGGAAGTTCTTTTTCTGCTGTCCTGTACCCACCAGAAGTTCACAAACCACCACCTGAAAAGCACTTGCGTATGTCATTAAATAATTCATGATATTTAAATTCTTCCCCAGTACAAAGAAAGCAGAAGCTTCTATCAACTTCTACCTACAAAACATCAAAAAAAAAAAAAACAAAAAAAGGGCCTAGTAGTAGCAGAGACAGATATTTTTCTATTGCTCTTATCTATATGCATTCCATGTATTTTATTTTTTTTTTTAATATAATGGTATCTACAAATTCTGTTTTTCTCTATATGGACACCTTCTTTTAACAGCTTCACTTTGTTTTCTGAATGAATGTTTTTATTTTCTTTTTTTTTTTAACATATCTTTTCTTCCTTTTCCTATTGAGTGCCAGTAACATGCAACAAACAGAAATGTTTCACAGACACCATCTCAGTGACCTTCTTTGCATGCAAATGTGGCACTTTGGTTTTAGAATGGTAATCCAGTACTGTTCTCTGTACTTAAAAAATGCAATAGTTGAAATACTTTGAAATTTTCTTGTTCCATTGCTTGACAGATTTCAACTGGCTTTTCTGCACCAAATACTCTGTTAAACCATTCTGTCCATTATACATCTAATACCTCATTATATTTTTGGATAGCTATGACACTGACACTTTGCTGAAGCAGGAAATACAGTGATTTCTTCAAGCTGCTCAGTCTAGACATTTTTATCATTAACATATTTAATCTTACAAAAATCCTTTGTTCAGGTATAGTGGAACTGTGTCCTTCCATTATATTGCTAAGTTTTAATTAGATAGAAAAATTGTCTCCCTCCCTGAGAGCTCTCTGCAAGTGAACACAATCAGAATCTGAATTATTCTTTCCCAGTTCAATACAGTTTTCATTCTGTCAATTGCCTTGAGTAAAGATACCAAAAAGCAGTGATGTTGTTCTTAAACCTGCTATAACAGGGTGATATGGGCATAATATTTTGGAGAACAGAAAAACCATACAACATCCCCCAAGTGATAGCAAAATAAGAGATTTTCTTTTCCTCTCTTCATACATGAAGCTGCTAAACAGACACAAAATATGAATGAGTCTGTCAAAACAAAGTAATTTTAACCAGTTTCACATCATTTAAAACATTTAAAGGTTTTGTTTTCTGTTTATGTCGTTAAACATTTGTTATCAGTCACTAAGAAGATTTTAGCATTAAACTGTCATTACAGGAGCATTAACAGAGATGTGCAGATTCTTAAGTATCTATATTTCAGTATTAGTACAGTTGGATGCATTAAGTGCTAGTGCCAGAAAGCATCACTAAGCAGCTCAGATTACATCAGTATATTCTTAAATGCCTCACTTTTTTCTATCTCTGTGTCATAAAAGGCAGTCATAGAATCACACATATAATCTGGTTTTCCTTTCTTACCTTTCAAAATATGTTAATATCTACCTGCATCATGAGTTTTGAGGCTGGAAAGTTTTTGGTGGGTCAATTCAGTGCATTTTTTCTCAGTGATTGTATTTGTCTTTCAGACTTGAATCTCCTACTAGATCTTTGGTGATGGAAGCACCTAGGGGAGTGCAAGTCAATGCAGCTGCAGGAGACTTAAAGGCTACCTGCAGGAAAGAACTGCACTTACAGTCCACAGAAGGGGAGGTAAGTTCAGCCAGCAGAGAAATGTTCTACAACTCTGCCGGGCATAACACAAACAGTGTGAGGAGGGTTCATTCAGCAGCAAGGTAAACAACACAAAAAGTGTTCTGCGTTTGCCTTTGTTAAAGTAATTTTGGTTTAACTTGTCAAATTATGAATACTTATTTCCTTTTTAACAAATATTAGAGTCCCTAAATTTCATTCACACTGAAAATAAACTTGGTTGAATTAATACAGACCAGAATTACTTGTAAATTAAGCGTCAAAGAAAAGTCTTCCATAGAACAGAATTAAGTAATACTGTTAAAAATGTAATTTGGATTACTCAAAATAAAACAGAGAAGTTTGGATTAATTTGGATTAAGGCATCATTAAACCATGATTAAGAGGTTTAACAAATTTGCTCTACCTGTGGTTTAACTCCTTAATCTTTTGCTATCTCTGTAAGAGAGACAGAGTGCTTCCATCATATTTTCTCTCCTGTTTCATTAGTGTCTTGTTTCAGAGTAGAGTGATAAGTGATTGACATAAAATTATTTCGGTAAATATTCTTCACATTTAAACCTATGTGAACTCATGAAAATGATTCAGAATTGTGTCACTTGTTGGGATGGCAATCTATGTATTACAGAAATGCATGAAGGATTACTGGTATGGCGGTCCTTTTATCTTCAGACCATAAATGATACAACATTTTAAAATTTTTAAAAAAGAAAAAAACTTGTTGAAATCTATCAAGAGATCTCAGATTTCTATTAGGCACTTTGGAGGAATTTATAGATTTTCAAATTGTTCTCATAGGGGCTTGCTACATTACAGCATTTTTGGAAATCCATAATGCAAATATCTCATTGTGAATGGAGCTCTTTAGAAATTTTTTGCCTTTTGTGTTTATATTTTGTATTCTCTACCAAATGTTTCCAGATATTTTACACACTATCCAACATAAGCAAAACCAAAGAAAGCCAACATTCATATCTGGGACAGATAGTCCCCTGGAATGCACACTCTGCATTACAAGGCAGACAGGAACATTTTGTTCAATATACTGTATCACAGGCCCTATTTTGATAATTTTTTTTATTGATGCAAATATCTGTCCAGCATAATTAAAGCACTATGTTTTCCTAATTGAGTCTCAAATGTTTATATATCACATGCTCGACCTTATTTTTGAGTTTCTCCAAAAACAGTTCTTCACCCAGTCTATCTTTACTTACCACCTCTCTTACTGTTTCCTAACATTTCTGGGACAGAAGAAAAAATTTAATCCTCTTTTAATAGTAAATATTGTCCTGCTTCAGCATTGTCCTTTCTGTGGGTATTTCTGAGTCTAGATTTTCCTGTAACTTGTTTTTTTTTTCCCTTCATAAATCCCTACCTGGTCAAATCTATTGTGTTTCCTAAATTTATTAACATAAATTTTACAAATAGAATGTACAGTAATTTCACGAATATAAGCCGCACCATTTTGACTAAGATTTTGGTCTGAACCCAAAGTGCGGCTTATAATCAGGTGCGGCTTATATATGGACAAAGAATTTAAAGTTGCTGTTTCAGTTTGGAGGACAGGTGTCTGCTGAGAAAGGCAGGAGCTTCTCTTTGAAATAGAGAATGTAAACCCCCTCCCTC
>PYHW01010620.1:1695278-1709024 GCA_013186435.1 Turdus rufiventris | reverse complement strand
TTGCCTCTGAGATTGTCCCTTTCTGTCCCTTTTAGTGAGTTTCCTCCCATGACAGTATATTACTGTGGGATCTGGAGAACTTACAGTGATGAGGAGTTGTAGTATTTGGGGCTACTTTTAGACTATATTAACTTCAATAATTCCAGTAATTTACAATGTTTCTTTTGCAGACGGAAACATGCATCAGTCCCCGCTGTGGAATTTTATCCTGACCCTTTGTTTTTTTCCCAGCCTGCTATTGCTATTCCTGACTTCTCTACAGCAGGAGCTCAGTAGTGCTTCTGCACTATTTTGCTGCCATAGAGCACTTATTTTATCATAAGAGGAAAAAAAAATAAGGCAATACTTTCCATATTTAAGGAATTCACCTTTTTCTAAGCTTCACAGTGTTACCTCCAGAGCTTAAAGCCATCTTGATTTGTTGCCTGTCTTCTAGAAGTTCTTAGTCTGTTCCTGAGATAACAACTGATTTTACTTCAGCTTTTATTTACTCTTTCCATAAATAAAAAATGAATTCTGAGCAGCTGGACACTCATTTGTTTGTGCCAGTAGAAGATGTAGTTTTCTGCAAATGTAAGTGCAAATATTGGAGAACTCAATGGAGATTCATGAATGTTACTGACATCTACATGATGTTATTTGCAGTGGCAGATTAAAAAAAAACCACAGTATTTTAAAATCATATTCAATGTTCAAAAACAAATGGGAATATCTTGATGACCTTCTTAATGAGACTTTAACCTGAAATTATTCCTCCTCTTAATTTAGGTCAAAGAAGCTCTTTATTTTTTAACCTCATTTAATTATTCTCTGGAAGTAGCTATTGTTAAGCCCCTACAATTTGCACAGTTCAGCACATATTTTCAACTGCTTACAGGAGCACACTGGGGAATGTGCTTTAATATCACTTCATACTTATTAAAATACAAATTCTGCCAGAGCTAATATATGCTGCCTCTATGAATGAATAAATGTTAATCATAAAATGTACAAGTGAAACTTCAACCTATTCAAGAACATTGTCAAAATGTTTTTGTATAATGCTTGTACCTGAATAAACATGTTGGTGAAGTAATTGCATATATTGTCATAATGACTATTAATGCAGAAATGACTACACAGAGATGAAAAACAATAAATGCTGACAGCTTTTTTACTTCTAAAAATTAATTCCTAATATATTTTTATAATAGTTCTAATAAATATTTTTAATTTTTTTAATGTATTTTTTAAAAAGTCAGGTCTGCCTCAAAGCGCTTGTTTAAATATATGTCCCACTGCTGAAAAAAATTTATGCACTTCTTTTTTTCTCTCTCTCTTTTAGATATTTTTAAATGCAGATACAATCCGCCTGGGAAATCTACCAGTGGGGTCCTTTTCATCCTCCTCCTCCTCCTCCTCCTCCTCCTCCTCCTTCTCCTCCTCCTCCTCACCCAGCTCTTCAGCTCCTCGCCAGACTATCTATGAGCTTTGCGCCTGTCCCAATGGCAAACTTTACCTGTCCCCAGCAGGAGCAGGCTCCACGTGTCAATCCAGTAGCAACATCTGCTTGTGGAGCTAGAAGGACTCCGTTTTATCCTCACACCAGAATAGCCTTTTGTTACTATCCCTCTGCTTCACAGTTCAGTTCGGTTTCCCTTGTGACAAGTTCGATGCTTCAAACAGCCTGCAGAGCAACTTCTTCCACTGTAAGCAGGAATGAAACGCTGCCTTCTCCTGTGGCTTCTGCTGCCACTCAACACAGAGATGGGAGACAGATATCCAGAAATCAATGTATTCTTCATCAGGAAACCTAGAACATAAAATCACCTTTTTTTCCAAAAGGGACAACAACACAGGTGCCTTTGCTACTTGAAGTGAAGCACATAGTTTTAGAATTTTGCAGGACCTGGATATGAACTGCACATAAATATATCTAGAGAGAGAGTACATGATTTTACTCACAATCTGATGGTGAGATGAATTGGTTCCCCCTGTATGATAAATAACTTTACTGTCTGAAAGCACAATTTTCCATTCATCTTTTTGGATGTAAACTTTTATCCCTGAATTTTAAAATTTTAAAGCATTGTGTGATACTTGCTTTACTAAACAAATTCAGTAAACGGTTTTTAATACAAAAAGAGACAGAATTCCTCCTTGAGTTTGGTTTCTTTAAAAATGGGTTGTTACTATTTGTCTACTAAGTCTAGGGTTTTGTATGCTAGGTAAATTTTGGAAGTGCTCAGCAATATTACTTTAAAAGTTAAAAGACATACTCTTGTTTGTCAGATCTGAATGACCTTATATAATGTTTTTGTGGCCATTGCATGTGAAGCAATTGCTTTAAGAAGAACATACATTTTCTGGAAAAGAAGAACAGGGTAAAGAAGGAAATTCTGATGATGTGTTTGTTGATCAGTGTATTGCACTTCACAGGGTTTTTATAATTGGCAAATACAAAACCAAGAGAGAAATCTTCAAAGGTATATCTTGCCCATTTTCTGACTATGTCTCACTGCTGCCATTTGAACACAGTAGAAACATTGGTAGTAATGTAAGGTGTGACACTGAGAAGCAGTGCACCAACAACTTGTATGACATTCACATTTTTTATTCTCTTTTGTTTACCATCTGCTGCTGGGGTTTCAAAGTAATAGTAGTATATATAAAACCACATATTAAATGACATTCAGTATTAAAAAATACATCAATATTACATTATCCTTACCAGGTCTGTGTTTAAATCATGCAGCCACATTTGCACTCAGATCTCACTACTGACTTATTTTTTGACAAGTTTCATGTGGGATTTCTTTATTATATCAATGTTCATACTTATTTGGCTTGATTGGTAATTGAAATCTTATAAAAAATACTTTGGTATGCTGCTGGTAAATTTGTCTCAGCATTGATTAACAAGAGTATCTTGAAACTTGCAGAACCCAGGAAAGTAAAACAATATAAAAGTGTTTTCTAATGTGGAAGATGGCTTGATTGTGAGAGGTAAGTGTGCTTTTTAATTCTATTCTTTAAATTTCATCACCTAGCTTCTAATTTTAGAGGTTTCTGAATCTAAGATCACCAATTAAATGAGGGCTTTTGAAAAGTAATTCTAAAGCCAGGATAGACTGTGCAAGGTGGGTATCTCTGCACATTTTAAAAATATATTTTTAGAGGAAAAAAATGAAAATGAGCAAATCATTACAGTGATTGCCTTGGCATCTTATTACCGCCTAATAAGGTTGACTTTGTTTTCACTTCAGGTGAAATTCACTCCTATGCAGAAGACCAGCACAAGACGTATCAATGCCTTGACTGGTGCTTGCTTTACCATTGGCCCTCTTCAGAGGTGTGAATTTTACCCCACAGCAAGAATTCTGTATTTACTGGGTTTAACAGTTAAAGGAAGATTTTGAACTGATTATTTTATGTCTTCAAAAGAAGGCTGTTAACAGATGACGTGTCTATTTGAGATTTTTCTTCTTTGAAAGAATATACACTAGCAAGTACTGCAAGAAAATATATTAGAACATGAGAATTTTTGAGATAGTTAGAGGAACAAAAAGAGTTTCAGATGACTAAGGAGTGACAATAAAACATGAGAAGGTGTAGGTATACATTACACCCTTATAACTGTAGGGATATAAATATCTTTTTCTCATGCACACAAGTAATAGAATGGTAGAGTGACAATCATGAATTTCTGGAGGAAAAGTAAAAAGATATGTATGAGGACACATCTATGTGTATTCATCGTCTGTGCACACCTACATACACCTGTTGCTTAAAAGATGAACAAATATAGTGACTAATCTATTTGGTGAATTAAAATGTGGCTACCTACAAATTGCATACAAGTAGCAAAATAGCTAAGAAGGCTTTTTTCTCCTCAAAAAAACCTGCAGTGTGACTTGCAGATACTTTGTCATCAGTTTTCCACTGAAAATTTTTATTTGTTTGTTCTTCATCTTCTGAGATTATTTACCTGTTATTCATCTAAAAAAGGTCTATGTTTACTGGATGAAGGACCCAAATTTAATAAATTTCACACCAACTTCTTTGGGAACGGGCAGGTAGGAAAAAGTTACTTTTTTACCAGATTAACTTTAACAGCAAGACTGAAATAATTTGCCACTTTGTATGAAGAGAACTCAGAAGACATATGTGGATAGTGCACTAGACTCCTTAAAACAAGCCAGTAAATTCATGTAGCTTTGCACTGTCAGGATATTAATTATTGGAGTCCCATCAATATGAAGTAGAGTATTTTTAAGAATTTCAACAACCTATGGGATAGAATAACAAGTTCTCATAATGTCTTTATATTCTGGTGAATTTCATAATATTGATATTTTACTTTAAACGCATTGAAAACTGTAAGAAGAGAAGAAAGCAATTTTTATTTCAAAAAGTATTTCTAGCCCACATGATTTCACGGAGTATTGGAAAAGTTATATCAATGCATTAACCATACTAAAAATTAAGATGCCATCCTCATGACAACAATGAAATATGTGCAAAGACCTTTTTGGCTACATGTGTTTAACATATATAATAGATTTACCTCCTGTAAAAATATTTGTGTCATATTATAGGATACTGTCTCTTTCTTGTTCAAAAAAAAAGAAAAATAAGAAGAGAAAAATAAAAGTATCAGCCAACCTCTCTGAGCACTGTTAGCTGTATGGTTTATATTGCAGTTCATTCATTGGTTAAATGTTAAGACCAAAGACACATACTTCTATTATATCCAACACTATGACACTGCTGTTTCTACTAATTCTGTTGGAATGAAGAGATGAAAAGTTGTAATTACAACATGAAATGTAACATAGTTTAAATTTGTGCAGCATTTTGAGCTGTAGATTTTCACTTTTTTCCAATGTTTAAATTTTTTGTCAGTGTCTTGCAATTACATTGCTATTCATGCATCTGGGGGTCTTTTGGTGTTACTAAGAAAACTTCCCAAGACATTGCTTCTTTGAAGTGAAGCTATACTGGTCTGCTTGCAAAGTTGTCTTGACTGGATAAAATAATTCCCTTTCAACCATTTCAGATACAGAGGGTTATTAAGTCTGGAAGATACAGCCATAAATGTTTAGAAGGATTCAATGAAGGATGTTTAATGTATTTGGTTGCTAACACAATATAATTTTAGGGTTTTTTTGTTTTGTTTGCTTTGCTTTGTTTTTAGATTCCAAATAATTTCTAAATAAAAAACAAATTTAAAACCCACAAACTTTAGACTATGGAATTGTTATCAGCTGATTCACTGTAATGCACATGGAAGTTGGATGAAAATATGAGTGTCGTATTGTTTCAAACACTACTCAGTAAAGGTCTGCTAACCATTTTTGTTTTGTAACCTTCATGTTAATGGTTTTCTTGTGTATAGAAGTATATATAAAAAGATGGGAACTATTTTCTTACACATACTATGCAATATGTTTGTAGAACTGCAATATTACCAAAATTACAAAAGCTGTGCTTTTGTACCCTCTTACTTTATGTAACAAAAAACCAATCTTTTTTCTATTTAATGGACTGTCTGTCTTAAAACTGTGGATAGCATTATTCAAAAGCAGTACACTGAAACTTTCAAGATTTTTATTTTATTTAATTTGGATTTCTTTTTCTTTTTTCCATGAGAATAATAGCAAGGTTTTGGAAGTTGGAAATTGCTTTTTCTTGGAAAGCTAGAACTTTTTCAGCATGTAATTAACACTGTCAGTTTGAAATGTCTCCTGTACTTGTTTCATTTGGTCTTAGCATTTCCATCTGGTGCTACCATATAACCATAAATAAATGTGATACATTAAACAGGAAACATATCAGAATTAATTTCAAGAATACTCAAACAAGAATCCTGCTAAGGGGGCAAGGAACATATAGAATTGCTGATGATAAACTTTTTTATTTTCTGTATATTTTTATGGGGATTTTTGGTAGTTTGCATTTTCTTATCTCTGTTTTTCAATTGTTTTGTCCTCAAACACAGAGCTTAGTACAGTTTTATTTCAAACATTTTTTGAAAACAACAGACACCGCATTTAAATGCAGTACTTATGCTAAAAAAAATTAAAATTGAAGAAGTATAGGCTTTATTTCTACAGTAGCGTTAGTAAAGTTTAAATTACAGTACTGCTATATCATCTACCATAAAAGCATATTACACTACTCAAATTCCTTTGTATCTTGCTATAATAAGCTTGAACTGCATATTCATGTTTAAACTGCACTTGTTTACAAGCCACTTGAGAATTACAAAGTCCTGTAAAAAGGTTTTGTGGTGATGTCACCAATGCAAACAAATGCTCTCTGCATTTGGTTACCCGGGGCAGTGTCAGAGCTGGTAACAGCACAGCCTTGTACAGAGCTTTGACAAAAAGCAAGGTGAGAATTCAGTGGGTTTGTGTACACTGAGCCCCTTGATGTCATCAATTGACTTCATCAATATCCAGACAGCAGCTTGCTTCACAACACCTAAAAAATCATCAACTTCTGTACAAGAGCAACAGTTGTATAGAACTGTCGGTAATACAGGAAAATATCTCAGCAATATAGACTGATAAGTCCCAAATTAATAAAACATAATTGCTGACACAACAAGAAAAAATATTCTTAGCAATTTTGCTCAGGGTTGAACTGGGGAAACTACTGACAGTAAAAGATAAATAGAAGATAAGTGGAAAACCATATATGTTGTGTTGATGCAATAAAATCCACACTGAAACTAGAATTTAACACAAGCTCTCTATGTGAAATATAGATAAGTCTCCTCTGAAACATTGAACTGAGCTTCAGATTATGTTGTTTGAATTTGAAAGTATTATTTGATATTTAAGCAATACATTTCTTAGAGAGGCCAGGACATGAATAGTTTCAGAAGAGCTGAGGTAAAATCTTTTACTGTATATCAAGTCTGATTGGAGTCCATTAATCACAAAAAAAAAAAAAAAAAAAACAAAACCAAAAAAAAACTAGCCTACTTAACTAAGGAAAAAAAATATTGAAATTTGAAAATTTTGCTGATTTTTTGGGAAAATTTTAGATGGACTTCACCCTTTTAAGGAGTGTGTGGCTCTAGAAGTGTCTTCAATTCTGACATTTAAGAAATGTATGTTAATAAAATTTGCCTTGGGGCCAACCATCTTCATTTAATGCATGACTTGATCTGAGAAGTAAAAGTGGCTTTTAGTCACACGTGTGCCTCCTTGTTTGAGAGATCCATGAGGGAGAAGTTCAGCTTTCAGCATCATCTAGAGAACAGTGCACAGTAGGATTTAAGCATTAGAGGTGTATTACTGAAGGCCAAATGTATTGTTTCCTGTGCTTTATGATATTTGGAGATCTTGCATACTTTACCACAGAGAGAGATCTGCATTCTAACACAACAACTTATTTCTAAGTATATATTTCAGAACTTTTCTAAAAATAATACATAATTGTTTTCTTTTTAGGTGATGTTTAGTCAGTTTTCTTGTCCCAAACACTGCAACAGTTAGTAAGTCAAATTCTCCTTCTTAACTCTCATCTCACTTACCTCTTCAGCTGAGTTTCAGTTGTCCCCTTAAGCAACCTCCTTTCTTCACAAATAGCAAAAGAATAGTCAACAAAAACAATTTTGCTGTCTCTTTTATCAGGATGCTTCCTGTGTGACTTACTTAAACTGTATCAAAAGGAAGGTTATTT
Source organism: Turdus rufiventris (assembly GCA_013186435.1). Lineage (NCBI taxonomy): Eukaryota > Metazoa > Chordata > Aves > Passeriformes > Turdidae > Turdus > Turdus rufiventris. The sequence goes on along the minus strand of PYHW01010620.1, from coordinate 1,701,350 downwards.
GCTTTGTGACAGCAGAAGTTATGTAAGAAGGAAAACACACACAGGTAAATATAATTTTTAGTCTGTCTGACTAGAATGAAACTTCTAGAGTGAAAGATGTTAGACTAGAGACTACTTAATATCTTTTAATTCCCTAAAAGTTTTGTCATTCAATGAACGTATTTAAAATACTATAAAATAAAAATGAAGACTATCCCATCCTGTTACTTTTTTTTAAATAGAAAAGGAAATCACTGAGCTCATTACTTGTTCCTCTCTACTAATGCACTTATTTACTTTTACAAATCTGAAAGGGAAAAACAGAGCTAAAATGTCAAATAGTATAAATATAACTATTTAAAACCCCTACTAATAACATAATATTGTTCCTTTTAATTTATGACTGATATTCTCATTCATCCTTGGTAAATTAAAGCTCTGATTTTTTATACAGTGGCAAGCCTTTCTACTGCTTTGTGTGATCTCTGCGAGATAGGAAACCTCTGATGATAAAGAAAATAGAATAATTACACCGTATTAAAAGAAGCATCTGTGATAATATTCCCTATGCTACATGGAACCTGACAAGATATGGGGGCATTTACTCATGTGAAGGGAAAGGGTCATCTAGAGTACATAAATATTGCGAAGAAAATAGTCAGGATGCTTTCCAGCTCCATGCTCCCCAGGATGACTGAGACATGGTGTTGCAATAATCTTCAAAAACAGAAAAGAAGTGTTTTTCTTGATCTGTTTCAGAATGTGTTGGACAGTGATGCACAGGCAGCAAATCTAAATCATGTTGCAACAGTAAAAACAGTCACAAGATTTATTCCTAACCATCAGAGAAACAGAAATAAAGTCAGCTGAAGATGTATCATAGATTCCTAGAATGGTTTGAGTTGAAAGACACTTCAAGAGCATCAAGATCCAACTCTCCTGCCCTGGGGCAGGGCTGCTTTCCACTAAACCAGTTTTCTAAAAACCCCATCCAACCTGACCTTGAGCACTTCCAGGGATGGGACACCCACATCCCTAGAAGTGCTCAAGGGACGTCCACAACTTCTCTGAGAAATCTGTGCCAGGGTCTCACCAATCTCAGCCTAACTTAATTCAATTTAAAGCCAGTAACCCTTGCGCTGGCACTACATGACTTCATAAAAGGTCTCTGTCTCCAGTTTCCTTGTAGGTCACTTTTAGGTACCGCTCTAAGGCCTCCCTGCAGCCCTCCCGTCTTCAGGCTGTACAACTCCATTCTCTCAACCTTTCATCATAGGTGTTTCATCCCTGCAATCATTTTTGTGGCCCTCCTTTGGAAGTCACTCCAAAAGGTCTATGAGTCGTTTTTGTATCTTTATATCCTCGAATTTTTCTCTTTCCTTTGTTTTCTTGACTCTTTTAAAAACCAGCATCAGGAAGGAGAAAAGCAGTAACCTACATATAAATTCTGTTCTTTCAAATAGAAAGTGACAATGAACTCTGTTTGAACATGCATCTCTGTTTATGGCAGAAAGAGATGAAAATAGGCCAGAATACTAGGGTGGATAGGAAAAGTGAATAGGAAATACTGAAAAATTCTGTCTCTTGATTAGGCTTTAAATGCTTTAAATGTTCATTAAAGCTTTGTGCCAAAAAAATAATAAATTTTCATAGTCCATGACTTTTTATAGTGCATTTCTAAAATGCATCATTAACATCAGTGTAATTTTCCTCTGCCAATTGTTCCAACTTCTAACTGCAGGTACCACTTTGATTCCCCCACAGGGAGAACTCTAAATAATTGTGCAGTCATCAGTCATTTGTCAAAACCAAACAAAACAATTACATGATGTCCAAAATGAGTCATTAAAAAAAAAAAAAAAAGGTAAAAAATTTACTGCCACTGCCTTTCCATATTTTGACTCAGTCTTTTCCTTGCAGTGGAGGAGTTGCACTGTTTCTGGAAGCAATAGATGTTATACTCCTTGTCTTCCCACACACTTTTAAAGAGGCTCTGCAGACCGTGCTGCCATGCTTCCCTTTTGCATAGGAGAGGAAAATTAAGGAAATTAATTCTTTCCACTGGATTTGGGCTTGATTTTTGTTGCATGGTCTATCTTTGCACTTACCTTAATCCCTGTTTTTAAGTGTAAAGGGAAGAGAAAAATCTGATTTTAATTGCAGCATAGGGAGGGTTATTGCTCAAGATAATAATTACTGCTATGGTAGAGCAAAATGGAGGGCAAAGGGAGTACACAAAGAAAATTCATGGAAATAGAATAAAGGCATAGGAAAAGAGACAAAGAGTGGTATTAGAACAGGTTTACTGTTTAAAGGGGAAGAAAGTGTTAAAAAATGTTAAAATTTCTCTTTACCCCTCTACTTTATCAAATATATCATGCCAAAGTGCAGAAAGTAGGGGAAAGCTTCAGGATAGCATTGATTCAGAAGTCTCTTCTAGACCAGAAATGTACTATTAGTAGCAACAAGACAGTACAAACAACATCTCTGTGTAGAGAGGCACAGATGTGGAAGCTATAAGCCATGGAACCTGGGTAGAAGACAGAAAGTTTTATGTACAAAAGTATATTTCTGGAAGGAGAAGTCACTGAGGCTTACATTAGACTACAGCAGTGTAAATGGAAAATAGCTGGAACAAGAATTAGAAAATGGAGAATAGTCTATAGGTTGGTGAGGTTTGTTTGTTTGTTTGTTTGTTTTGATTTTTTAAGAGGAGGGAATATGGACTGTAAGGTATTTTCTTATTTCCTTATTTTTTTCTTTTGTTCTGTTTTTATTTTCCAAACAGCTTCTGAAAACAGACTTATGCTGTGATTTCACAGCAGTCAAGAAATGTGTGTGTGTATATATATATGAAAGGATAATTAAGAAAGCAGTTCATTTTGGAAACAGCAGTTTTCTTGTTTTACGAAAGGTTGATCTATCAGCTAAAGAATGGGACTGATGAAAGCACACACTTGTGTTCAGAGTTTGTAAGCACTTCTATCTCTTTTCACATCACATTACACAGTTTTCAGGCTCAGATGAGTCCTCTTATATAACCATGCAAAGAAATATTTTATATCACTATGTATTAATTAGTTCATATGCAGTACAAATTTTCCATAAAGATATTTATTCTCTACGATTACTATTGCCACTTCATCTTCAAGTTTCCTAGCATAAACTGCTGGACTCTAGTAGACCTACTAAAATTCTGATCTTAAAGTCTTGGTACTCCAATTTTTACTTTGGGAAAGCCTAGGACATCATACCAGTCTTTTTTATGGTGCTGTCTCTTTCCATGCATGTTAGCATACATTTTTGAGCAAGTCACCACAGGCTTAACCAGATTCCTGGAGATGCTTCTAAAATTATTTGTTTCTTTACCTCCAGTTTCCAAAATCTTGCATGGCTTTAATATAATGTGGGTTTTTATCTTTTTGTTTAACTATAGTACCTCATGTACTTTTAAGACCTTTTAGTTATATACTTAAACCACAAAACTTTATTAGTGGCCATATGTTCCTGAGAACTGAAAGGGAAAAATACATTTAAATCATATTGCTTCACATTTTACAGAGCAGTATAATTTCTGTTGTTTTATGTGATTTTCCTATCTATTTTAGGAAACTTAACATGCAAATGTTTAATTAAATTTGACACTGTACAGTTTGCCGAGGAAATATCAGTTCAGTTAGACTATTGTGTGACAAAATATTAACATTCCAAAGAAACAATTCTAAATGGTGTATTATTCCCTTTTAGAAGTAAATAATGTATTATCATGTTGTGAAGCATCACAAATTAAGTTATATTAATTTTTAAATAAATGTAAATAAAGTTCTTTAGTAAAAACCTCTTTGAAATGTGCACCTTCAATTTGTTGACCTTTTCTGCTAACAGAATTAATTGGGAAAATATGTTAAACTACATGCTAATCCTTCTAATATTTTATGGCATTTTACTTTGTCTCACACATCTTTTGTGTTAGTGGGATATACTTTTCTATGGTTTTTGCAAAGAGTTTGTATATTTTTGTTCTATTCTTCATATCAACTCATCCTTTGGATTTATTTATTCTGAATCCAGTTTTGTCACTATACTTAACATTTAGGTCAAGCTTTTCCAAAGCTCTCAATATGTATTTAGCTTTAAGTAAATGAGTCATTCCAGTAAACTTTATGGAACTTCTGGAATTTAAAGTTAGGACCATGATAAAATGTTTTTCTGGATCAGTCTTCATAAATCAAGCAAATTAAGGCAATACCCTAAAAATTATTTACTGTAAAATAATGAAGGTGAAAGACTATTCTGACTATTCCACAGCACTTCACTTTTGCTTATTTTAGTTGAGCAAAGCTGCTCTTGAGAAGATACATTAATCACCATTTTCCTTTTCAGATGTGCGTGTAACTTCTATGCACCACTGGCTCTCTGCATCATGACTATTTTATTTCCTGATTTGAATTATATCAGCATCTATTACATTAAAGTGTTTTGTGTAAGTCTTAAAAAACCCTGCTGACTTTATATGAACATACTCTATTGGGACTTTGGGGATAAATGCCATCAATCAGCAAAGTGAATCAGTGGCATTGGGCTATATTTCACCTATACAACTCTAGAAATTATCTAAATTTCAAGCCTTGAAATATGGATAAAACCTTTATCCTGCACATAAAGAGCAAAAGCAACTTGATTCCATACTTCATCTGCCATGGTACAGTTTCCTCATTCTGATGTTCTCTTACTAACAATGTCTCCCCAGATGCATTGGATGGTGTGAACACACATCATCAGGCTTGAATTCCACAGGATAAAGAAAGTCAATTCGAATTGTCAAAAAATGAAGGTGGTACGGATGGTCACTGTATATTGCTAGTTGTTCCTCAACTCCGGAGTATCTGAGAGGGAATTAAAAAACAAACAAGAAATCAGTTTGTAAATTGTAAAAAGCTGAGCTTCATGACTGCCCAATTTATTACGATGGGACACAGAGGAGCTTGAACAGACGGAGAATGAAACTTTCTTCACACCTACAATAATCATTGTGAAAGAGAGAAAAGGAAAAAAATTATGGGTTTTAGTTTTGCCCCCGTGAAAATATCAGCTCTGTAATAACAGATTTTGTATTGGGAGATCCGGCTATCAGCTGTATGAGAGTTGACTGCTCTGTCAGCTTTACTCTGTGGAGAATAATTATCTGCAAAAAATTTTAGTAATGTATTTTCAATTATTTTGATTATTCTGCTTTGTGCCTCTCTTTTTCTTATCCATTAACTTTATAACTCCATAGCACTCTTTCTGTAAGAATCTGTAGCAAATACTAGTATTGGAAAAGATCTCTTGGTTAACAGCTTTACCTTCTCAAAATTAAAAGAATACATGGAAGTAATGCTTCATTTTATAATACAAGTTTAAAAATCTTGTCATAATTACAAATTAAATTATCTTGAAATCCCTCTGAATAAAACCCCTTAGATATCACTCTGCAGTTTTCTTGTTATCGTCCCCCTTGGACTTCTGTGAACTCTGGAAAAAATACTCTGTCAACACACTTAGCCCAACCAATGTCCAAGTCTAGGTCAGACTGGTAGCGGCAGCAGAGACTGGTATTTAAGGGCAGCGTGGGTGTCTGCCCAGTTTACACAGTCCCTTCCCCAGCGATTGCCCTAGTACCCACAGTTATATTCCCTACCCATACCTTTGGTATTAGTTTATGAAGCTGTTGTGTGTGGGTTTCTGTAATCCTTTTTTTTTTGAAACTGTTGACAGTTGCTTTCTGTGGCAGCAAATCAACAAGAACCTTCTTTTATCTGATTTAAACACATCTTCAGGTAATTTCACTCACTGCCCTTAGTTCTTTTATTGTAGGATTTAGAATATAAAAGAATAGACTGTTTCAGTTGAAAGGGACCTACAGAGATCATCTAGTCCAACTTCTTCACCACTTCATTGCTGACCAAAAATTTGAAGTGGGCTCTTAAATACTGACAGGCTTCAGGTATCAACCACTTCTCTATGAACAAACACTGGGTGTTTGACCACCCTCTTCATAAAGAAATGTTTCCTAATGTCCAGTCTGAACCTCCCTGACTGGATGAATAATAG